>JALBYF010000033.1:0-206631 GCA_023212725.1 Tranzscheliella williamsii
GGGGGCGACGGTGTCGAGCTGGACGACGACGTGCTCGAGCCCGTGGATGCGCGCGCGCAGCAGCTGCTCCACCTGCCGCGCCACCGCTTCCGGCGTCAGCGCAGGGCCCCCGCTCGACACAGCACGCCCGTTGGCCGGATCTGCGCCCGGATTATGTCCATGACCATGACCATGACCATGCTCGTGACTGTGATCGTGGCCGTGACCGTGACCGTGGCCGTGATCGTGGCCGTGATCGTGGCCGTGATCGTGGCCGTGATCGTGGCCGTGATCGTGGCCGTGATTGTGGTTGGGGTTGGGGTTGGGGTTGGGGTTGGGGGCGGCGGTGGGGGGAGGCCAGACGAGCTGGATGCGGACGTGGCCGACGAGGGTGTGGGCGTCCTTGGGCCAGAAGCGCGGGGCGTGGTAGGCGACAACGCCGGGGAGCGTGTAGAGCTGATCGAGCGCGGCGAGGAGCTCGGCCTCGCGGTCGGCGCCGTTGTCGAGACAGAGGATCCGGCCGGCGTCCAGGACGAGCGGGATGACGGAGCCGACGATCATAAACGCGATAAAGAGCGAGGCAATCGGGTCGAATCCAGTCCATCCAAACTGGCCGATCAGCAGCGTGCTGATAATGACCCCCACCGAGCCAAGCGTGTCGGCCATGACGTGCAGGTAGACGCCCATCATGTTGTGCGAGTGCCCGTGGTCGTGGCCGTGATCGTGATCGTGCCCGTGCGCGTGGCCATGGCCGTGGTGGTGGTGCCCGCCGGTGGCCCACATGCCAAACAGGTTGACCGCCAGGCCGAGCGTACTGACGACGAGCAGCTGGGTGGTGCTGTTCATGACCGGAGGCTCGATAATCCTCTGGACCGCTTCAAAGACGATGAACACCGAGATGAGGATCAGGAAGACGCCGTTGGCAAAGCCGCTCAGTGTTTCCACCCTGCCGTATCCGTAGGTGAAGGTGGCATCGGTGGGCCAGGTGGCCATGACGCTGGCGAAGAGCCCCATGCCGATGGCGGCGCAGTCGAAAAACATGTGGATCGCGTCGCTGATCAGCCCCAGGCTGTTGGTCCACACGCCCCACAAGAGCTGCACACCCATAAAGGCCAGATTGAGCAGCAGGAACTGGAAGATCTTGCGCGAGTCCGGCTGGGCCAAGATCACCTTGACCGTCCGTCGTGCGGTAACGCTGGCCGAACGCAGCGACGAGACAAACTCTTGCAGCGCCGAGACCTCTCGCGCCTCGCCCTCCTTCCCCGCCAGAGACGCTTGCGCCGGCGCCGACGACGAGGAGAAGCGAGACGAGGCGTAGTCGGGAGACTTTCTCAGGATCGTGCGCAGCGCCTGGCCGACGAGCAAGGCGAGGGCAAGCTGCGACCACCTTGGGCTGTATCCGAAGCCGACATAGCCGATCCCCAACGCAGAGACTACAGCTATGGGCCAGCCGTGCGCAACCCTGTCCTTTGCCGATGCATGTGATTCGATGGATGTGCTGACCAGCGGCTCGAGGATGATGTACCCGAAGCTAAGCGCCAGGTAAACCGGCCAGTGCCCCACAGCGGAAGCACTCGAGCCTGCGGAGCGCATCAGGGACGATAGAGCGGGCAAGGCGCTACCCACGCCCAACACCTTGAGCACCAGCGACACGGGCAAGGTGATGGCGGAGGCTGTGAGCGTAGCTACGACGTTGGCCTTTCTGCGCCCGCCCGCATCGCTACTTGCGGTCAGAAGAGCCTGCTCCTTCTCGATCGTCAAGAGCGCATATACCAGCAGGTAGGCATGGCCGGCCAAGACGCCGACGACGCTAAAGTTGGCAGCGGACGCCTCAACAGCAGCCGATGCAGCTCGCAGCTGCGACGGCGACGCCAGGTCGGCGGGTCTACCTCTCCTAAGACTCTCGGGCAGATCGGCATCGGCGTACATGTCGGAGAGATGCGCAGCATAGTTGTCACCCGAGCCGGACGCGGCAGAGTGCGAAATGGCCGAGAGGAACGAGACGGCCAGGGCAAAGAGGATGGTGTAGCCTCCGTAGCTGCGTCCGCGGACGCTTTTGGCAAGGTCCATCGCCCAAACCTCGCAGTACTGGCTGAAGATGATGACATTGAAGGCGTCCAGCTTCTGTAGCGCCATGAGCCAGACGAGCAGCTGGGCAAAGACGACGGCGGACAGTGTCAAGAGGCGTCGCTTATCAATCCTCTTGATGGCCGGAATCCACTGCCAGGTTTGAAACCAGAGCGACTGGACCAAAGCAGCGACGGCGAACGAGAGGGTGGCGATGGCCCACGAGCTGGTTCCCCCCCACGCTGCGCCAGCATAGCCAGGCGCCGCAGCGGCGGCAGCGCGCCCATCGGTATCGATGGCCTCAGTGTAGGTTGCCGTCAGCCAAGCTCGAACCAGGAGGGCGGCAGAGACGAGTAAAGACTTGTTGAGCAGCAGACCAAGCAGGAGGTCGGTCGGGATGGAAAAGCCTAGGCGCGATGCAGAAGCAGAATGCGCTGCATTGGGGCCCAGAGAGACGCTCTGCATGCGCACCTTGGCCCGCGTGCGCGAATCGGGCGTGAGAGCAGACGCCATCTTGGCAGAGCGGGCCCCACACGCAAAGAGGAAGCGGAACGCGAACCTTCAGCTCTCAACAACGCCTCGACACTGGCGACAAAGTCAGTGACGATGGGCAGACATGGGTGCCACAAAAATAGGAAAGAGAAAGGTGGTGGTGACGGCGGCGAAAGTGGCGCGCTTGACTGGCACAGCGGTCGAGAGCAGGGCTGAGACAAGATATTGAAGGCAGTGCCCGAGGTGGAAGAAGCAAGTGTGAGAGAGACAAGTGGATGTGGGTGGGGTGCACGTCTCTTCTACCGATGTACACTTTCATCCCGTTTCAGAGGACAGACACGAAAGACCGCCAACAGAACATCATCCACCTGCAGATGCAACGCTACCCAACCAATCAACTGCACAACACAACGGCAAGGCCACGGCACGACACAACTGCAAGGGTCGCCTCAAATGTGAATGTGTGGTCAGACCAGTCACAAGTCACAGTGGGAGTGTAGCGTTGTGAGTGTGAGCGTCCAGTGATTCGGAGCGAATCGTGTTAGATCAGCGACCACCGAAGTGTGCGACCCTAGCCCCTCTATTTGTGATTGCTACCTTCCTTCAAAGTCAGACAGTGGTGGGATCAAGACAGACGGCGGTGGAGTCACACAATGTCTGCGTCTGGTCAACAGCGTGAGAGTGAGCTGGGTTGGTCTACGCGGGAATGGCGGCGAGGATACAAGGGAATGCTTTTGACATGGCTAGCTGGGTAAGCGGGGAAGCGCGTTCAGAGCTTGCCAGCCTCGATGCCTTTGGCAGAGAGCTTCTGCTTGAGCTTGGTGGCGACGTGGTCGAGGAAGCCAGAGGTGGTGACGTAGTGCTCGCGCTTCATGTTCTTGCCGTGGTAGACCAGCGCAAGATCCTTGGTCATCACTTTGTCGTCCGAAATAGTCTCGATGCAGGCGTTTTCCAGTTCGCGTGCAAAGACGATCAGCTCTTGGTTGTTGTCCAACTTGCCCCGGAACGCAAGCCCGCGCGTCCAGGCATAGATCGAAGCGACACTGTTGGTGCTCGTCTCGTTGCCCTTCTGGTGTTCGCGGTAGTGGCGCGTGACGGTGCCGTGAGCCGCTTCTGACTCCATGATCTGGCCATCGGGCGTGATCAGCTCGGATGTCATCATGCCAAGCGAGCCAAAGCCTTGGGCAACAATGTCGGATCCCGTGTCTCCGTCGTAGTTCTTGGTGGCCCAGACGTAGCCTCCCTCGCTCTTGATGGCATAAGCAAGCATGTCGTCGATCAGACGATGTTCGTACCAGAGACCCTTGGCCTCAAAGTCCTTCTTGTAGGTGGATTCGTAGATCTGCTGGAAGACATCCTTGAAGCGCCCATCGTAGGCCTTGAGAATGGTGTTTTTGGTCGACATGTAGAGCGGCATCTCTTTCTCGAGAGCCATCTTGAACGAAGCATGCGCAAAGCCAGAAATGGACTCGGTGGTGTTGTACATGCCGAGGCCCACTCCTCCGCCCTCGGGAAAGTCAAAGACGTTCCAAAGCTGAGGTTCGGAACCGTCCTCGGGGGTAAACTGCATGGTGAACTTGCCTGGCTTGTCCACGGCAAAATTCTGGCAGCGGTACTGGTCACCAAAGGCGTGTCGGCCAATGACAATGGGCTTGGTCCATCCAGGCACGGGTCGAGGCAGATCGTCGATCACAATCGGCGCTCGAAAGACAGTCCCACCAAGGATGTTTCGGATGGTGCCGTTGGGGCTGAGCCACATCTTCTTGAGCTTGAACTCCTTGACTCGTGCCTCGTCGGGCGTGATGGTGGCGCACTTGACCCCCACCTTGTACTTCTTGATGGCCTCGGCGGCTTCGACGGTGACCTTGTCGTCGGTGGCATCACGGTGTTCGATGCCGAGATCGTAGTACTTGAGGTCGACGTCGAGGAAAGGGAGGATGAGATCCTCTCGGATCTTGTGCCAAATGATTCTGGTCATCTCGTCACCATCCAGCTCTACCACAGGGTTGGCCACCTTGATCTTGGCTGGACGTGGCGAACCGCGAGGTCGTACGAGAGGCATCGTGAAAGCAAGAGAATCAACGAATCAAATCAGCACAAGCTCGACAATGTGTCAAAGAACCAGACAAAGACGGCGATGGGTCCAGGGAGATGGCGATGGATAGGCAAAGCGTGTGGTGAGGACGACCCCGGAATCGTAACCGGCCAAGCGGATGTCGAACGGGCCGAGCCGAAAATCCAAACGATAATGAACGAATAATTCATTTTCCCGACAGCGCGGCGCGTGCAAAACGACGGCTTACTAGCCGTGTCCACCATTGCTTGGCCCCGTGCCAGTCTTGGCCATGTCCATGCCCATGTCCTCCCTGTGCCGACGACTTTCCGCTGTCGATGACCAAAGCCCGCTCTCCGCAATGGCCCACTCGAAGAAATGCTCTCCTCTTCCGCTGAGCGCAGTCTCGGTCCTCCTGGTGCATATAGCCGGGTTGCGGGGAAATGGGTCTCTGCAGATAGAGAAGCTACGACAGAACTTACCAGCGGTCATGGTGGTGGAGAAACTTCTGTGGGTGGCTAAGCTTGCGCGAACGGAGGCGGATGAAACAGCGAAGCAAGCTGGTGTCGACGAAACCAGGAGAGATGCGCCCGAGACGTTGGTGGGTGAAGCGATTCTGGGGCGGGCGATGCGGGTGGCGGTGGAAAGAGATCGAACGGAAGCAACCACGGCGCTAGGGTGGGTGCGTTGGTGGAGCTGTCGGGCGGGGAACATCTACTGGCGCGAGCGGAGAAGAAGGGCAGACAAAGCGAAAGGGAGCGAACAAGAACCCAGTGGGAAGAAGAACGTCGTTTAATAATCGGGCCAACAACGGGGGAAGGGGTTAGTAAGCGAAGCGCCGGCCGTTGAGTGCGATGTGGGGGAAAGTCGGAAAGAAGGCGGTCGGCAAAAGGAAAGGCAAGATGGTCCAAACAGCAGAGACACGACCAGTGAGATGGTCGGCGATCCAAGCCGTGGACGCAGATGGGGCGCGCGGGGGAGAGCGAGACGTGCACGGAGAGAGCCGAGCATCGAGGACCGTAAACGAGCAGCGGAGGGGATCCGGGCGAATCAAAAAGCAGCGAAAGAAGCAGGCCCGTCGTTGCAGCGTCCGGAGGTCGCGGTATTACGAAATAGAAAGGTGTTAGATTCGACGCCGTCACGCGCAGGCGGCAACCGAAAGCGAAAGCAGATGAGCATAGTCCCCCGAATGCCGAAGATCCAATCAGAGCCAAGATCGCCGGTCGAGTCAACGTCAATCAAGAATAAGCATATGCGTGCGGGACATCGTGGCAGTAGAGAGAGGCATCATCGCGGCACGCCGCAAAAGCATCGTCGTTGTCGTCGAGAGCGTTGTCGGTGTCGTCGAGATGGTCGTGTTGTCATCGACGGTGGTTGACCAAGCCGAGTGCCGTGGTACGGACCGCATTGATGGTGGATGCCACAGTGCAGTAACGCCATGGCAATGTGACAGAGTCGGTAGATTCAGCCAAGCGGGAAAAGCGACCATACCAGAACAAGGAGTCAGAGGTGATGAAGAGGAAAAGAGCAGAAAACGTCAGTCATACCGATCTTCCAGCAAAACGCATGGGCGGAGAAGGGCGAAAGGCATGGCAACCACGCTTGGTCCATAGCAAAGATACTGTTGTGCTGCGCCGCGATGCTCGAGTACGTACCGTGATGTTGATGGCAGACGATCAGAGGATGGCCGTCGCGGAAGGGGTGGGACGGGTTGGGCTCCTGCGTAAAGGAGGATGGTAGAGGCGGCTCTGCCACAGCGATCCTGCTGTAGGTGGGATGAGAGTTGAGAGATGGATGTAGCTGACGAGAAGGTAGCGACCGAGCACTTGTGACGATAGCCGAAAGAAAAAAAGTCACTCGCACAGTCACAAAGTCCCAGTCACAGTATCATGCGAGCCAGCACCAAGTGGAGCGAGCTGGTGGGGCGCGCTCAGGGCCATCTGATTGACTCGACGTCTGACTCGGGCGGCGCCTTATCAGCAAATCTATGAAACCCAGCGCGAGAAGAACGCAGGCCTTGCGCACGGGATCCGAAATAGTGACCGACACTGAGCCGATCCTTGGAAGCCACCGTTCAAACGGCCGAATAAGTCGGTATCAAATCTAACATGCTACTCGCGGCTCAACGCAGCTGGAAGCGACGCTAAACACTAAGTGCGTTGGTTAGTGGCAGGTGTGGATTGCCTTGGTCGTGTTGGTTGCGGTGGTTGCCTCCGTTCCACTTGGCCTGGACCGTTAGCCTGCCTGCCGCCTGCCGTCTCTGGATACCCATCTCGTCACCGTCCTGCTCGCCATCCTCGACCGTTTCCGTTCCCGTCGCACATCCCTTCAAGCTCGAGCGAAGCCGTCTACTCTTGTTTCATCCTCTTTCGTGCAGCGCTCTCGGCCAACTGGCCCAGCATGAACGCCAAACCTCACAAGCAGTCCATGTCGGAGCTCAAGCTGCGTCGCCTCACCGAGCACAACCAGAGGCTCAAAGAGGACCTCGAGCGACCGCGCATTCGTGTCTCCGAAGCTAGTCAGAGGTGTGTACCCCAGATCCAACCGAAGCGCACGACGCAGGCGTTATTTCATCCTCCTGTCTTCTGGTACTGACTCTTGCTTCTGTCTTGCGGCGCTAGTCTGATCAACTACTGCAAGAGCACGCGCGACTACCTCGTCCCCTCCGTCTGGGGGCCGGTCGGCAAGGGCGACGATCCTTACGCTCCCGTGGGGGGCGGATGCAACTGTGTTGCCATGTAGCCACCCCATCCGCCCACTCTATACATCGCCCACTCTATACAACCCTTGTGCCAGGCGCAGATCATCTTTTTCCCCTTCATGGTCACCGTCGCTCATCGCACCCTTTGCCTGCTTTCTGCTGCCCCTTGTCCCGAGGTGGACCCATCGCCCGCACTACCTACTGATATCCCAACGCGCTACCTTCTTCCTTCTCGTTGCATCGCTTGTCTTCCGTCTCGTAGCATGAAATCACACTTACCTACCATGCCTCTTGTCGTCGTGGCGAGCGGGAGCTAGGGCACGCCGCAACTCGAGTGGAGATCGGCCGGGTGTAGATGAAGATGCGGTATTTTTCGCGTTGTCTGTGGCTGACACGGTGTAGCAGATAACGATGATCGCGAACGGGCCAGCGTGGCAGCCTTGCCACCTCTCCACCATCCATCTATCCGCGAGCCAGCACGCAACTCACGCAGCAGCCTCTACGAGTTTGGATTCCCATCACGGCGCTTTGTTTCCCGCGAGCGGTCCCGGTAAGGTGGCTGCCAGGGTGGATGGCGGACGATGCAACCGTCGGATCCCTTCTGGCCCTTTCGGCGGCTGGCTGGCGGCTGGAAGTATAGTGGCCATGAGTGCCGGAAGCCAGCGCATGCGAAGCCGCAGCGGGTTGTGCGCCGCACCGTGGTGGTTGCGCAGCAGCACATCGAGACCATCGGGGGCGGGGGAGAGGCGAGTGGGCGCGAGGCTTGGCATGGTGGCGCGGTGGTGGCGGGCGCGCCGCGGGTGCCTACCGAGCTGGTGATCCAGATTGTCCTGATTGCCGCGCACGACGTGGCGCGTGCGGAAGGTTCGACGGCGGGTGGGCCGGGGTCGGATGAAGGGAGGGGGATGCGGCTGCTGGAGTTGGCGTCGGTCAACCGTGGGTGCTTCCGGGCAGTGGTGGCGGGGGAGCTTCTGGGCGAGGTGCGGCTGTATGGTGCCGGGCAGGCGTGCGCGTTGGCGACAGCGCTGGAGAGCAACCGGCTGGGTCTGCGCGACATTGCGCGCGCCCGGCTCTGGTCGCTCACCTTCCGGCACGGCGAGCAACGAAGGCGCGCTCGCCCGGCGCTGTTTGACGCCACCAGTGCCCAGGCCGCCTTCGAGAGCGCCGCCGCCCCGGCACTGCGTACCATCCTCGCCCACGCACACAACATCCGGCACCTCGCCGTCGAGGGCACCCCGCGTGCCCTCCGTAAGGCACGCCAGCCGGACAGGCCCGATCGGTTCGACGCCGTCGCCGCGCAGCTCACCCACTTCAGCTGCCAGATGGGCCACTACGGCGGCGATGTCCAACCCGCCTTCTGGCAGCCAGCGCTGCCGTCGCTCCCCCGCTGGGCACGCCTGACCCACCTGCAGCTACACGGCCCACGCTTCCGCGTCACTGCAGCCTCCATCGAGGCCCTCAGCACCCTCCCTTCCCTCACCCATCTCGGCCTCATCGTCCCTGCCATCGTCCCGCCCAGCGAAGACCCCCCAACCTCCGCCCTCGACACCACAAGCAGGCCCAACCCGCTACAGACACTGATAGACCGCAGCGCGGCACTGCAGGTGCTCCTCGTCGTCGGCCACACGGACAAGCACTTTGTCGGCTACGCAGCCAACCTCCGCCGCTGGCTCGAGCCGCTCCGGCAGCCCCCGCCCGCGCCCCATCCACGCCGCCTGCGCATCCATCTCATCACAGCTCTACCGCACGCACCGCACGCACCGCAGCCGCGCACCCCCCCACGCACCCACCCCTCCGAAGTCAGCCAGTGGATCATGGACCTCACCGAACACTGCCAGCACTGGAGCCTGGCCGAGCCGCACACCGCCCACCACCCCGGCCCCTTCCAGCACTACACCCAGTCCTGGGACGCGCTCGACTACCCAAGCTCCCTCACCACCAGCACGACCAGCACGCGCCCACCCACCCCCCCCGCGCATCCCTCCTCCCCCGCCCATGTCATGGACGCGTCGGACGTTGCTGTAGATGCGTTCGACGACGATGCATAGACGCTCATACTACCCTCCAGCCCCACGTCGCGCGTGTGCCTGTGCTGCATCTGTGCGACTCGTGTGTGGGCAACGGAGAAAGGCGGGAACGGCGCAGCGGGCGGTGGTAGCGTGGAACGAGTTACCGGTAACGTGACGTGGCGGGAATGTGGGGCGTGAAATTGGCGCAAAGAGCGACGTTGGGCGGTTGGCGTTCTACGCTCAACACGGGGTGCTGGACGTATAGCGCCTGGTTGTGCTGCTGCGCTCGGTGCTTTACATGGACCTGCGGGAGCGGCTACGAGAGCTGGTTGGGCTGGTGCCGCACCGAGCGACGCCACTGTACACGCGGGTTGGGCAGGTGACGCCGGAGGAGGTGCAGGCGATCAGCACGCGTCGGCAGCGGCGGGTGGTGCCACAGTGGAGTCTGGGCGCGGGCGTGGTGATCTTGCTGGTGGTCGGTGTGTTGTGGGTAGGAATGCGGCGGAGCGGGGAGGCGACGGGTGTGCGGCTGGTGCGCGAGGAGGGGCGGCTGCGGCTGGAGCCAGGTGAGTGGCAAAGCGTACGTGGCACGTCGAGCGATGCTGACATCGGGCTGTAGTCGCCGGCGCCGAGGTGCGCATGCTGGTGTGGCATTCGGACGCCAACGGCGAGCAGGTCGCCCTGCCCGTCTACGTCGACCAGCGCCCCGCCACCCGCCCCGACGCACACATCGAACAGGCCGTCATCCACCTCCATGGCCAAGGTAGGCAGCACGGACCCCCCCCCCCCCCTGCGCCACCCCGCCTGCTGACACTGGCCCCTTCCTCCAGGCCGCGAGGCAGAGCTTGCCTATGCCGAGATCAGCGCAGCGCGCACCCGTGCCAACGCTTCCCCAACCACCACCCTCCTCCTGGCACCCCTCTTCGTGAGTACAACCACCCACCCCCGCGCGCATCGCACCGCACCGTCGGCTGACCCCACACAAACCCCCCGCCACCCGGCCGCGCCTCCGCGTCGCTCGCCAGTTGAACGGGCTGGATAAGAGCAAGTTCGGCTGGAACGGCCGCGGATCCACCGGCGACCTGTTGGTCTGGAAGGGCAATGCGGTATGTTGTGCCGGCGTGGACATGCGCCGCCTGCTGCGAGCTGACATGCGCTGATCGCCGCTGTGCAGTGGGGCGACGGATCGCAGAACCAGTACCCCGGCTACGACACTTCGGTCTCGTCGTTCGAGGCGCTCGACAAGCTGATCGCGCACTTGGACGACGCTGCCGCCTACCCCGCGCTGCGCCGCATCGTGCTGTGTACGTGTCCGTCTCCGCTGCCCTCGTCTCGGCGCGCATGGCTAACCCGCGCCATCCACCGCATCGCGCCACACAGCCGGACACAGCCTCGGCGCGCAGTTGGTCCAGAGGTACGCTGTCCTCGGCGCCGCCGCGGCGTCCGCCAACGTCTCCTTCGTTGTCATGAACCCGGCTACCTACCTCTACTTCACCGCCGACCGCCAAGGTCCGCCCGCTGAGGTAAGCCCCCCCCTGTCCATCCCCAGCAGTGCCCCTCCGCTAACCCATCCCTTTGCCCCCGCGCAGGCGATGAACGAGTACAAGTGTCAGTCTCCACCGCCCGACCTTCCCCTACCCACCCGCGTGTCTGACGTGTCCTTCGTATCACGCCCCCGCCTCCCACAGACGGCTTCGACCGGCTCCACCAGCACATACCGCAGTACGCGGGCATCCTGGGCCGCACCAAGCACTTCTTCATGACCCGGCTGCTGACCCAACGCACCGTCCACTACCTCGACGGCCAGGACGACCACGGACAGGGAGACCAACGCCCAGCAGCCATGGCCCAAGGTAAGCCACACCCGCGCTCCACACACCACGCCCCCACGCCTACTCTGACCACTACTGGCTTCGCTGTTGGCTTTGGTGTCAATGTAGGAGCGACGCGTGCCGAGCGTGCGCGCAACTACCATGCACATCTGCGCGCAATGGAGGCGGCGCTCGGTGCCACCACCACCAAGTGGACCGTCGACTGGGTGCCCCACACAGGACACGACGGCGGCGCAATGTAAGTGTGCAGCACGAGCCGGCCCCGCGCGCTTTGAATCGGCGCTGATCCAGCTTGGAGCCCACTGCGACTACACAGGACCGCGTCCGCCGAGGCCATCCAATACCTCTTCCAGCCCTAGCCACGTCCTTTCCAGGCCAAGCGACATCCTTTCCAGCCAAGCGAAGAGTACTGATGGCTGGCCGCGGCAGCGTGTTGTAGTACAGTTGGATGACTAGCTCTGCTATGTGAACGTGACGATGATTCCCAAAGTGAACGGCAGTCTGGCGTCTGTGACGGTGATCTCGTCTCCTTCCGCGCAGAGCTCCGATATCGGCTTGTCGAGATTGGGCCTCGTTGACTGTTCGAGCTGCGGTGGCGCCTGGTAGTACAGAGGCTTGCCCGCCAACGAGAGCGAGGGCTTCTTGATCTGCAGGTCGGCGATCTCTTGCAGCTGCTCAATCAGCTCGCCCAGCGTTCTCGTCGGCGTAATGGGCAACTCTCGGCTCTCGCCCCCGCAGACGGGACAGTCGGGGCGCTTCTCGTGCTCGAATGTATAAGTATAGACGCTGTCGTTGCCGGTGAACATCATGTAGTTGTTGAGATACGGCGCCGCGGTGGTAGCAAACTTGAAGGCTTCCAGCACACATGCAGCAGCTATAATGGCGTTGGTGCTGGCAATAGCCGGTATGATGTTTTTGACCACTCCCTGCGTCAAGTTCCAGGTGACTCCAGAGATGTCGAAGCCGGCGGCACGGCACGAGGCCTGCTCAAAGAGCCACTGGATGTGATCCGGGTTATCATTATCCAGTTTCTTGTCTGCGCAAGCGTGAGCAAGGGGTCAGCGATGCAAAGACGGATCAAGTGGGGCCAATCGGCTGATGGATGCTCACCTCCAAATACACGCGGCCACTCGAGCACACTGGCCCATTCAATGCAGTGCTCAGGTAGCCTGGGAGTATTGGCTATCGTGCAGATCGGATAGGTGGTCTGCTTGTTGAGCATGTCCAGACTACACTCGTAGCAGGATGTGATGGTAGGAAGAATGACCCTCGCCTGGCCCTTGAAACCCTCTGTTCCGCCATCAACAAGCGGTTTCAGCGACTCGGGGTTGTCGCTGTCGACCAGATTGACGAGCGTGGCATTGATCCATCGGCGTGCTTCTACCGAATCGAGGCCACAGATGACAATGTTGAATTGCATGTAGTAGTCATCGTCCTTGTCTTGGATCTTGCCGTGATAGGGTGTTATTGTGACGCCGGGCACCCTACGCTGTACAAACTCGGCTGCGACGAGCGCCTTGGGTCGGCCGACATCCTTCTCCCGGAAAAGAAACTGACGATTGAGATTGGAGACATCGATGGTGTCCATGTCAATGATATGGATGTCTTTGAATCCGCTGAGAGCTAGGTTGGACAGGATCTCGCAACCGAGGCCACCAGCGCCGATGACGAGGATCTTGCACTGCTCCCTCAGGAACGCTTTGACAGGCGCGCCAGGCTGGAACGCTTCGTCCGTCCACGGCCCCGGCTTGTCCAGAAGCTTGTCGACATGGTCATGACGATGAGGCCAGTCCTGCATCGTCGACGAAGCAGCCATCGACCCGCGAACACGCTTGGCGATGTAGCTGGTGGTGAAGCGAGCAGCACGAGAGCAAGCCTCAGTGGGACACTCAAGAAGCAAGGTGGAGGAGAAATATCTCCGGTCCACCTATAACTGGACTGTGCGTGAGTGGAAGCGCGAACAGGACTAAGAAAAAAGAGAAAAAAAGGAACTGCAGCACCTAGGATTCCCGCGTGGTCCCCCACCGCAGTACTGACTAGGCGATACCTTGCTTAACTTCGCAGATCGGACGGGATGCGGTGCTTTCAAGGTTCTATGGCCGCAGATAATATGTCTTCCCTATATACTCATATTGTCATGCAGTATTCTTCCTGATGTATGTATCATGTAGAGCCCACTTGCCCCTTGCAAGCGTCTCTTCACCCGCTACAGACAACGCAGTAGCCCAGAAAAAGGAGAGTCACACCTTGGCAGAACTCCTGCTGCAGGTTTGTATGACAATGAGAGCGACATCCTCCTCGTCGAACAGGGATTACTGTGTGCAGGGCGGTGAACGTACGCAACGTATCATTGTGATTGCCGGTAAGGCCGCGACGGAACGCAGATGTTAAGCTCAGCAGCGCAGATCAGAGCCCACTGTGCATACGAATTGTGATTCTGTGTGTTTATCACGCTCTTCGAACGCCCTTCACAGTCATAATGAGTCGCCGCGCGCTTTCTCGTGGAGTCAGGCGATCAGGCATCCAGCCTTTGATCGGGCGAGCTTGTTGAGTCTGGCTGGTCCACGTTGGAGATCTCTACATTCCGGCGTAGCCGTGTGTGATCCATTGCCATCAGGAATGCGGCGTCTTATTGGCAGACCTACCGGATCGTCGATCGCCTCCACGCTCGCCGCCACAAACTTTGATGTCTGGCTCGCGGTGTGGTCGTCTTTTTGAACTGTGGGAGGAGTGTTCCGCCTGCTCATATGATTCTTACTGGACTAAAGCGTATAGCTTGCTATGCCTCGCCCTGCAAGCAGATGCAAAGGAACATCTGTGGGCTCGGAAACGGAAAGCGGTGTGCTTTGCAGCAGAAATCGATGGCTTGGTCGGCTGAGTACGCTGGACGCTCTGTGTTGAGTGTGACTTACCTGCTCCCGATGGAGTTAAGGCCAGCGCGTGTTGATCGGCAGCACCTGTCAACTGCAAAAGAACTCGAGCGGTTCGACGAGCCAGCGGCTGAGTCGTGCCAAGCCCGCATCGAAAGGAATTCCTAGAAAACCACGGGAACGCTGTCCGCTGTTCCATTCACATTATATTCACAGTCACATGCAACATTATTCTTATGATAATTGTGCTATCCGAGCTGACATGCTAACAATTTTGAACTACGCGTGACGGACTTCCGAGGAAATCATGCAACCTTCCTCAAAGCAGCCAAGAAAACATTTCGCCAGTAAGGCCGGCAGGAACATGCAAGCTAACGGTCACAGCGTCCACATTATTATCGACAGCAGTGATTAGGAAATCTACACTTCGAATGGAATCATTTCATTCAGACGGACGCTGAATGCGGTTGGTCGACTGTCACGCCTGCAAGCATGACTATGGTTACGCTGAGCCGTGCAATTTGATCTGCGGGACGAGCAGAGCAGCAGGTTGTTTCTTGTCATCATGTTTGTCTTTGCTTTGGTCTTTGGTGGATGGAGAGACATGCTTAGGTGATTGAGGTTGAGTCCAACAGGCGCAAACGGAAAGCGAGCGAGCGCCGCAAACTTGGCTTCAAGCGAATCTGGTCTCGAATGCATCGAGTCGCGTCAATACAAGTAATAACATGCTGAGCAGTGCCGAACGCCCCCTCCCCATCCGTCCTTAGCCGCCCCCTGTCTGTGTTCTGTCTGTCTGCGTGGGCGGTCCCAATGCATGCTTACTTGCCCAACCCAGACGTCTTGCCCTGATTCGTGGATGTGCCCTTGGTCTGCGCACTTCCGATGGGGAGCAGTCCCCTCCCGTCTGTCTGCTAAGCGATGCTGGTGCCTTTGGGACCTGGGGTCCCTCTACATCTGACACTCCTGTCTGGGGCACTTCTCGCATGCCGGTGGCAGCGTCCCAGTCCCTTTCCCTCGTCTAGCCCAGCCTCGAGCGCTGTCTTCGTTTTCCGACAACAAGCCCACTTCCCAGCTGCAAGCATCCTTCCCCGTCTCTCCTCACCCCCAGCCCCCTTTCCTTTCCGGCTGACCTTGTCCTTCAGATCCCTCATTACCCGCCTACCACGTCCCTCCCGTTCGCCATCGACCTCCTCCCCTCCGCCCCTTGCTACCTCTCTCTTCCTCTCTCTCTTCCTCACCCCTGTCCTCCGCTGGTCACTACCATCCACCGCCTCCCGTGCCTTCTACACTCCAAGACGCTCATCCAGCTCGCATCGAACAGTGTCCGACGTTGCCTTCTCCACACGACTAAGCCTCGACCCCCGATAGGCAAGGACAATAATAGAGAGACACAACCGAGTTATTTCTACATAATGTCCCGGCCCACTTCGCAAGCGCCAGGTCCGGACTACTATAGTCCTGATCCCATGTCTCCAACCTTCTCACCTCCCGGTGAACACACCGAATTTCAGACATTGAGGCCCGGAACCCCTGGCAGTTTCGGACGTTATTCCGTCAATAGCAGCACCTTTGAAAAATACGATCGAGATGTGCTCATCACTCCATCGCCATCCCACCAGGGTTTAATGAGCACAGAAGATGGTGCGCCAGGTGAGCGATCTAGTACCTACTATTTTAACAAGGAAGGCGGCGCTGCCACCCCTGCCTACCAGCAGCAACAAGGGCGGCGAGGATCAGGATACAATCCCGCCCTTGTTGCCGCCGCTGGCGGCAGTGGCGCTTTGGCGTCCAAAACGCCTGGCTTTATCCGACGTAGACCTATTCTATTCTCCCTCATCGTCCTGGCTATTCTCGCCATCATCGGTGTCGCTGCGGGCGTCGGCATCAGCCAATCCACCAAATCCAACGACAAGAATCTGGCTGCCAACGGCACCAACGCCGGTGACTCGGCTTCCGACAGTAGCAAAGGCTCCAATGGCAGCAACGGCACCACCACCAGCAACAATTCCTCTTCCGCCGTCATTACGCCTTTCCCCCGATGGAGCTGGACCGACACCAATACCAAGGCTTTCGGCGTCAGCCTCGGTTCCTGGCTCGTCCTGGAGCGATGGCAACTGGAAGACTGGATGGTCCAGAACGGCGGTGACGACGCATGGGACGAGTTCACGCTCACAAAAAATCTCGGTACCAGAGCCGCATCTGTACTGCAAGACCATCAAAACACATGGGTGACTGAGGCCGACATGGATCTCCTTCAAAGTGCTGGGGTAAACCTGATTCGAATTCCCATCGGCTTCTGGGCCTTTATCCCGCTCGTTGCCGGAGAATACTATGTCACCGAGGGTTATCAAGATCAGCTGAACAAGATGCTAGAATGGTGCTACGCCCGTAACATGTATGTCATGCTCGATCTTCACGGCATGCCCGGCTCACAGAATGGAGATCAATCGTCCGGTCGCAACACCACCGACCCCCAGTGGTTCAGCCAGACGAATCAGGATCGCTCCGATGCCTTTTTGCAGGCGGTTCTCGAGTGGGCAACCAAGAGCAAGTACAGCTCCATTATCAACTCGATCGGTGTTGTCAATGAGCCTCACGTGATCAACGACCAGTGGGCCTTGGACAACAATCGGTTCACCGTCACACAAGACTACTACAGCCGCAGCTATGAGACTTGTCAAAAGTACAACATGCCCATGGCTTTCCACCATGGCTTTTATCCCGGTTCGAACACTGACAAGATGAATGCCTGGCGAAGCTTTGTGAACGGAAAGGATCCCAACTTCCTTCTATACGAGGATCATCCTTATCCGGGATGGTTCGTCGTTCCCCTCCCCGATGCAACTACGATCCAAGCTTCAGTCTGCGATTCCGGCTCCGCTGCTAGTTCATATCCGATCCCGGTCATTACCGGCGAATTCTCCGCCATTCAAAACACGAACGATTCCTCTTATGCCACCCAGTTCCTGGAGATGCAGCTTGCGACGTACGGCTGGTCTGCTGGATCCATCTTCTGGAATTTCAAAGCGCAGAACTCCTCAAAGCCAGTTTTGGCTCTGAGCAGCGAGCTTATGCAGCTCTACTCTTTCGTGGACCTGGTCAACGCCGGTATCATGCCCACGCCGGGTAAGGGTAATGACGTGCGCTCTTTCTACGAGAGCTTCAACAACCCCTGCGGAGCCGTCCAGACTCCCCAGTGGGCCAACTCTACCGCTTCGAACTCGAGAAGAGCGATCGGCTTCGCCAAGGATCATTGATTCGCTTTGATGTACACATACTGTCCCGGCGTTCTTACTGGGAAGAGGACCCTACCTTTCCTGCATTTGTCTCTGGAAAAAGCTTCCGCCGCTCTCGGTCTCCTGTTTTTAGGGGTGTTTCGGATCTTACCTCGGATTTGTCCGCAACAGCGCACAGCATTGCATCCCGCTCCTTTATCTCTTCGTCTTCATTTATCGGGCCTCATTCTGTCGCATTGTACTGGAAGGACACTCTTTATAAGCCTCTTCTTACTACTGCACGAGTGTGAACAGGTTTGGGCGTGTGTGTTCCGCATTCTGCCCTCGCTGCGCGGCGGCGAAATCGGGACCACAGTACGACAGCTTTATGATGATTTCCTCCGCGCCACTTTGCGGATAACCGCGACGTGCCAGGTCGGGTACTGTGGGTTGCGAGCCCGCGATGATCGTCGCCATATCTGCGTCGGCACGACCGGACCAGCACGGCTTGTCACTCCTCCAGCACACATTGCAGGGGCAGCTGCCACGAGCTGAGTGGGTGCGCGAGCTGCTTGCTTCTTATCGCACATGCGCGAGCCGACGACCTGCCAATTTGCGCCGCGGGCCACGCAATCCGGGTATACCTCCCTGACGGCATCGCCTCCAGCTGGTACCGGACTCCTGCACCTAACGTCACAATTCGTGGCGACACTCGACACGCCATCTTCCCTGAATCCTATACAGATTTGAGAAAGTAAGATAGTCTACATTGCTGTAAAAGAGGGAACATCTCGAGCCAGCGTGCGCATTCGCCTTATCGGGCGAAGGGAATGTCATTGGTGACCTCCTGCAATTTATCGTACAGGACGCCCCGCCTGTTTCCATAGGCGTCCTTGACGAGCCATTGGGCATGCTGAGCTGCCTCACGTTCGGTAAGTTCGGGCTTGAATCGATCACGCAGTCGATCGATCGTCGGCATGCCCTTGAAACTTGGCAGCTCCGTCCCCAACATCAGTTTGCAGGTGTCTACGATCTCAGTGCAGAACGGCCTTGCCGCCAAGAATGCCTTGACCACGAGCTCTTCAAACATGCGGAATCCCTGCGAGTTTGGGCCGCCCATAACATCGATCATTTCGTGCGAGAGCTTGAACGAGTATGGCTCGAACCTCATGCCGCCAGGCCCAATATCGAACAGGAAGCCGAAGTCGACGTGCACGATGTGGCCGTCCCCATCGATCATGATGTTACCGTTATGACGATCTCTGATCTGGAGGATATGGCATACCACCGAGTATGCAGCCATCGACTGGATGAAATTTAGCCTTGCCTTCTGGAAAGCAATCGAGTCTGTATTGCCATACCGGCCGATGAAGAAGGTCAGCAGATGATTGATCTTGGCTCGGCCCATCTCGTCTCGAGATGTAGCATTGGGTACAACGTCGATGACACCGCATCCAGGTCCAGTGGCAGTGACCCGGTAAGGATTCAAGTAGAGATCAATACCAACGGTCGTAAAGACGTTTTTGAACATCGCAATGATTTGCAACGCCAACGCATCTTGTCTACAATCGTCTCCCACCTTGAAAATTGCACTTTGCCAGACATCGACGCCCGTCTTCTTTGATGGTGTATCCTCATCACCTTCGTCGCCAGGTTTGATCACCTCTCGATGCACTTTGAATGTTGCCATGAAAGGAGCTTTGGCATGGGACTGGAGAGGACGCCCAGACTTTCGGTCTAGATCGACCACAACGCCGTCAGCATTTGAGGGCAAGTAGACTCCAGGATCAACCTTGATCTTAGCCATCTCTTCGTCGATCTTTGCCTTTTTCTCCGGCTTGGATTTCTTGATGTACGGCTTCAGCTTCCCAGAGATAGAAGTGACTTCGTCAAAGAAGCCGAATTCTCGCTCGTAGAAATCTTGTGCTTCGCCCGACAACGCATGGACGATGCTGTCCATCATCCTATCCAACGTCGGTTTCATCCCATCTGGAACCTCGGCATCGTCATCTTTATAACTGTTAGCCTTCATGTTCCAGATGATCTGGTGACAGAAGTGCTGAGAAATTTTAGAAGTCTCGAAGATAAACTGCTCAACGTAACCATAGGCATCCGTTCGCAGTGCTTGGACGACCTGCGGAACGTAGAAGAACGTCAAGTCTACAGGGTGCTGTTCAAGAGAACGCATGGCGTATTGAAGAATCATCGGGTGATTGTCGTACTCCGGTTGGAAAAGATCGATCGCCTCAATAGGCGAAACCGCAGCCCAATAAGCTAGCCATCTGAGATCTGCACCTTCCTTTTTGGCCATTTTTAGATTATCCTCAAGCAGGTGCTTGAGCGCACCGGGCACATCGATGACCTTCGAGGGCTGCATGCGGACGAAATGACCTAGCGCATCTCGCACACTCTTCGATTGGAATCGAACTCCAAGCTGCACTGCAATGGGTGGACTGATACGCCAGGCTGATTGAACCATCTGCGTCCACGTGGATTCCGTCATTGACTTCGTCACCGATCCAGCGAAGTCAGTACCACGACTTCCTGTGTTTAAAGGGTTTGACCAGACAGACAAGCGGGAGATTTCGTTCTCAACCAGCAGCTGTAACAGCTTCTTCTTGGCACCAAAACTCTTGACAGCTTCGGATATCGTCAAGCCCCCAGGCAGGCGAATTGAAGACGGCACCGATGGGAAACTTGTAACGTGCTGAACCGCTCTAGTCGAATCCTGTCGTAGGAGATCGAGAGTTTCCTGCAAGACACGCAAATCCGCCCCAAGTTGCAATCGATCTCCACCAAATGACCACTGTGGAGAAGTAGTGAACCAAGCGAAGCCGATCTTATACAAGGCCTCTCGAAGCATATGCTCGACGAGGCCTTCTAGCTGGCTTGTTTGGACGAGTCGCAAACCGAAGTTGATAAGGGAGAAGCGCGTCTCGCGGGCCAACGGATGGGTGCTCATAAGGTATGCTGAGGTGCCAGATTGCTGGATAAGTCGGACCAGCGAGAGCACCATCGTTGGGTCTCGGTAACGGAAGGCTTGATATCGGCTGGACATGAGATTGATTAGTGTGAGGTGGGGAACGAATAGCCGTGCGGCTTGCTCCTGTTCTGCTGTTACCTCCTCGCGATCAAAAGCGCCCATCTCGGTCTTGCGCAGGAAGGGGTGCTTGCTGGTTAGGGAGACAGAGAAAATACCTTTGCGCAAACTGGCCGATGCAACCCAGCCAGAGGCGAGCTCATCCATAATCTTGGTCTCGACCTCGGGTCGGGCCCCAATAATCCAAGTCCAGACCTGGCTAGCGGTGGAAATGGCTTCTGGCGTGAACACCAGGAAGGGGATCGATACGATGAAATGCAAAAGCTCGTAATCAGGCTCGGGAAGTGCGACAACAAGGGCTGCAGAGCGATATAGTAGTCTGCGTAGCTCTGCGAAAGGCAGGGGTTGTCGCTTTTCGCCGACATCGTGAGAAATGCTCGCCAGTTGTTGTCGACACTCAGAAACACTTGAAGGCGACATAGCTGTCGTGGGATCCTTGGAGAGCTCGAGAAGCCCTTTTGTAAGAGCAAGATGAATGCCGGTCATTTCACCAAGATAGGTGCATTGGGCTGCCAGCTCTCCGACGAATGAGCTGCTGGCATCCGATTTGCATCCACCGAGCTGCGGAAGGAGCCGTTCTTTCCGTGAAGAGATGGGCATGCTCCGAACGTAATCAAGTGCTACGCTCTTACCAAGCTCGCTCCGTCCTGGCAGCACCGAGTCGTCAAAGGTGCCAAGGTACCGCTGCAGTATACCTTGCAGCTCTAAGGGAGCCAGATTGATGATGGCGGAAAGATATTCGCGGGATTCCGTAAGGAACTGGGTGAGGATCTCGTTCCTCTGGCTGTATGAGTCTGAAAGGTCAAAGGAAATATTGGCCCGCTCGGAATGGAAGTGATAGACAGGGGAAAATTCGTCCCTAAACTCCGACTCGCAACCTTCTCTGAGCAGCGTCAGAATTTCGAGCATTGTCACAACAACGTCCTGGTCGCAAAGAAGGGATGGCAGCGCATAAACGAGCTTGTTAAGGATGCTCTGCGAGACCTGTCGCACCTTGGAAATACGATGACAGCAACCAAGCATGAGATTCTTGACTTCTGAGGAGACGCGGGGATCAAGCGAATGCTTGTTCACTTGTGTGCCCAAGTCGAGGATGAAGAACTCGATCACCTTATCGGCAATGGCTTGCATCGCACCGACAAGGGAGCTGCTGTTAAGACCCTCATTGGTGAAGTACCACAAGACCATCGATGGGCGTCCCATCCTGCTTCTAAGGCACTCGAGGTCGTATATGGTGGAAAGAAAAGTGACCTGAGCATAGCTGAAAGATCGAATCTCTGAAGCGTGAGATGGAATAACAGAGCTGAGAGCTTTTCGCTGAGAGTCCAGCGTTACGTGCGAAAACTCGCGCTTGAGCACAGAGTTGTACTCCAGGTCACTCTCTAAGTAGTTGTGAGCTGTCTCTGGAACTAGCGTTGGTGTTTTGAGCGAGATCAAACTCAGCGACTTGCCAACAATCTCCGCCTGGACAGCAGCAGCCGATGCAGAAGAGCGTGTGCTGCCGTCGCCGTCAGCGACTAGTAGATCGCGGATGCTGGAAGGGGAAGCGAAACCAAACATGACGGAAAGCAGCCACATGTTCCGGAAGAGTGACACCATTTCAATTGTTGAATCCAGTTGAGGATGAATGTCTTCGTGTTCCAAAACAGCCGAGATAGCCGGCAACAACATAGCAAGGTCTGTGTTGAGCTCTGCAAGCTCTTCTGCACTGCTTTTGCCCGAAGCTGCTACAGCCTGCAGCTGGGTACCTTTTTCCGCAAACAATTGGAGAAGCTCGATCAAAAAAATCTCTTTGCGTCCACCGGCAGTCTCAGCATCTTCGCCGGCAGCTGTTGAATCTCGCTCGTCCTTTTCATCGAGTCTTCCGAGGCCGCGGGCAAGCTTTAGGTGAGCCGCCTGAACAGCGACGGCAGCCCTACGGTTAGCACCGCCGGTCAGCGCGCTCCGTGAAACAGAGGAGAGCGCTTTGACAACGTCCACATAAGCATCTCTTGGACCTGCCAAAGCGAGAGGGATAAGGCTGTCCAATATGGCAGCCTCCGTAAGAGAATCGGCATTGCGAAGACGCTGCAAAAGCATCGAAACGGTGAGCGCTGTGATATCCGGTTTCCCAATCTCGAGGGCAAGACGCGAGATGACGGTTATTGTGCTGTGATTGATTAGTCTTCTCTGCTCATCAGATCGGATGCCAATATTGGGCTGGGTGCCGGAGTACTGTATACCGTTAATATGGTCGCGGGCTGTGACAGCGCGAGAGGCGCCACTGCGGACAGAAACTCCACTACCGGCAACGCCTCCAATGCTGGGGCCGCCAGTGGTACCATCACGACCAAGGTAGTTAAGCAGGTTGTACATTGTTGAAACCACGAGATCGTGACCAGGCGCAATCGTAACGCAAGTCGTGAGGCATCGAGCTGCTGAGATAAGTGTGCGCGGAATTGCAGCAGACTGACCCTGTTCGAATATGGGTAGAGGCGATGTTACGAAGTGTCGTAGAACTCGAGTCATGGGCAGTGCGAGCGAGTTGACGTTGCGTACTAGAACACCGACGCTCTTTAAAGCAGCACCTTGCACCGTTACATCGATGAGAGGGGCAGCGTCGCTGAGCAAAGATCGAACACGGACAAAGACACTGCTGTCAATGTTTGTGCCATTTGCAAGATAACGAGAGACGGAGCAAAGAGCAGAAAGCTTGAGAGTCTCTGCGAGGATTTCTGGCGTATAAAGATCTGCGAAGACTGGAGTACTCCTTGCGCCTTCGCTCTCCAGGAACCGCTGGGCGTCACGGAAGGCACTGTTACTGGCATGCAAGACAGAATACAGAAGTTCATCCACATCTCGTAGCGTTTTCACTTGGATTTGACCAGCCTCAAAGTCTCCAAAAGCAGCTGAGGAGTCTTTAGCCGTATCAAATAAGGGAATAGCACCCAAGATGCGCGAAGTGCTCTTTGTCGGCTGCTCTTCAGCTGCACTTATTCCGTTGGCATGGCTATCTTGATTCTGAGTGGATGCGGAGCCTTGAAGATCAGCCATGATGGGGAATCGGAATAATGACGTCCAAGCCCGTCGTGACGCAACAGATTCTCGAAGAGCTCGATTGCGGCCGTGCTCATCGGTATGCTCCCAGTGACCCACATCCAAGTCGAATCGGTCGGCTTGAGAAGGACGACTGGGGTCGATGCGATCGAGGTCCAGACCGAGTTTCTGAAAATCGGAGAAGTCCTTGATAGGAGGCCGAGCGCCAACAGCAAGAGCCTGAGCAAGGGCTGATCCTAGCATCTGTACGGTGGCAAGTTGAACAGAGTAGCCAGATAAGGGGCATCCAGCGACTCTGTAGCGTGCCAGGAAAGAAAGACGGAAGTCACTATCGTCCTGAGCGGCGGGATCGTCATCGCTGAAGACGAAGCCGCCCTCAATGCCTACGAGATCGGTATCCTCGTCTTCGTCACCAGAGAAAAATGTGTCGATGCTCTCATCGGATCGATCATCGCTAGATCTTACAGTGCCAACTTTTGAAACTCGTCTGGTAGCACGCCCGGCCTGAAGACGTACATCCTGCTGGTCGGATAGGAGAAGAAGGACCTCGTTGAGCCTTCGAACAGTTTGGTTGGAATTGATAAGATGATTTACTAGCGAGGCAAATCGAGCAAACTCATTGACCCTCCAGTCAAAAGCAGTGGAAGAGAGAGCTCTGCTGAGGCCATTAAAAAGAGGTACGATTCTGACCACAATAATATGTGCGTCTCCAGAGGCAGCGCCAAGAGCGGTAGAAAGCTTGGAGGCCAAATCAAGGATGGCATCCATGCAACGGACCCTGTGGTGGGGAGCGTTTTTAGAAATTTGCAGGAAGCTAGAGACAAGAGCAAAAGCAAGTTGGTCGGGCAGCGGAAAGTCATTCCAGCTCATGTCCTGACCGAAGTCGATTGCGACCAGATCTTTGATGAGAACCTCTAGGTCTTCGATGACCGGAAGTAGATGTTCATCATTTCTAACGTCTGTCGTGTGGGCGGTGGATTGAGAGGCAGAGGAGATAGAAGACGCGAACAAGGCCAGACTGATTTGAGTTCTGGTGGCTGGGGCAGACTGTGGGAGGACAAAGAAGGTTCTTGTGGTGTCACCAACGGCAAAGAAAGAGCTGAGTGATAGAAGCGGTTGAGGGACATACCAGATGAAGTTTGGTACCCGTAGTAACTTTGCTAGACGTGGCGGACTGAGCGAAGACAGATCGGACACGGGACCGTGCCGAGGGGATGTTCTCGATGTCGCTGGCGAGGTTGATGGCCAGCTCATCTAGGATGAGCTGGTGGGTAGGCAGGTCAAGGCTATCCATCTCGACGACAACTGCTTAAATAAATAAAGTCCTCTGTCGATGACTTGCCCGTTTGATGGTCGAGTGTCGAAGTATCAGTATAGCAAGAAGTGTAGTTGAAAGAAAAGAGGCGAGGCTTGGACTGCAGGTGAGGAGATCAAGGCCATGTAGACTAGTCAGGAGGAAGCGAGCTGGAGAGGCAAGGATGCCATTCGTGATTGGGTCTCGCACGTTATGCACTCATGACTGCACTAAGCGCCATAACTTTAGCACTCAACTAATAAATCTCGAGACGCCAAAGAAGTGTGGGGCAAGTACTTTAGTACAAAAATCCGTACTTCCTTGCAGCTATTCACAATCGTACGCACAAGCCAATGTACAAAACAGTCTAACATTACCAGTCTTCGCTGCAGATCCACATCGATAGTCAGTAACGCCTCGAAATAGTTTGAGTCATTGTGAACCTCTTGCGCATCTTGGGTTGCATATGGATATGAAGACCCCTACGTGATCAAACGTCTTTCGACGGAGACATCTTGCGAGCGCAAGGATTCAGTGTACATGTGTTTCGAGAAGCAGCTCACAAAGTGAACAGGGCACGGCAGAAGTCAAGGACAACTTCTTTTAGCATTTGCAGGACGACCCATCTTCCATCGTGGTTTGCGTGGGTGGTGCAGTCACGTCGATGTCTAGGTAGGTACCCAGCCAAAGAAAGGAAAGAGGTTGAGTTCATCATCTCCGCCAGGATACGGGAATGAGGAAGGCTGACTTACTCTTGTTCGCACTTGCTCCCCCAGTGTTTGCTTCGGCATCCTTGTCCATGCCTGGCAAAGCCTGAGCAATCTTTTTGAACAGCACTTTCACATTGTGGCCCGCCTTGGCTGAAGTCTCGATGAACATGACGTTGAAGTCCTGTGCTTTCTTTTCAGCTTCCTCAGTCGTGACTTGCCTGTACGTTAAGGGCAACCATCTGTCAGCTATGCTTGCTTTTAGACCGCTTGTGAAGCCTTGTCAAGCTTTCCTTTTTACTAACCTCTTGTCGCTCAAGTCTGTCTTGTTTCCGACCAATACGATAATGACGTCGTTACCACGTTCAGCGCGAACATCGTCGACCCATTTGGAGGTATTCTGGAAAGAGGCCCGGCCTGGAGAAGAGAAAAGAGTCGGAGCGGCGGCAAATGGTTAGTGTTGGTGCAAGCGCACTACGGAACAGACGATGTCAGTTGACACTGAGCCAAAACCTTACTCGTGATATCGTAGACTACTACGGCCACGGAAGAGTCCCTGATATAAGATGGAATCAATGATCGGAAACGTTCCTATAAAGAGCACGGAGCAAGAGTAAAACATAGATCAGCGCTTGTTGCTTTCGCGGACACTGTATTGGGTTCCTTCATTACCTGGCCAGCAGTATCCCAAAGCTGTAAGCGGACAGTCCGATCTTCGAGATACATGGTTTTGGAGAGAAAGTCGATCCCGATTGTTGCTTGGTATGTGTTGTCAAAAGTATCGTACATGAAGCGCGTGATTAGAGATGTTTTGCCCACCGACTGTTCGCCAAGGAAGACGAGCTGTATAAGGAACCGCAGCGAAAGGAGCAAAAGAGTTAGGCTGTCTTTGCTAAACGACGTCGATGATCCATCAGCCTAATGATTGGCCCGCCATGGGCTGAGTATGGTGATGCCGACACCCCGGAGCAGTAGATAGACCTGACGGAACAGCGCACCAGTCAGACTTACCTTAAACTTCCTGAGAGGCTGGCCAAACTCGGTCGTGGCCGCACCTGCCGTATTTGACATTTTGAGAGAGGTTCGCGGCTGTTTGTGCGCTTGGTCGAATGTAACGAGGGGTGTATTCCAGGCGCAACTTTACAGGCGCAGTCGACAAGTATCTTGAGGTGTCCTCTCCCGAAGCAAGAGCTGTAGTCAATGCAAGTATCGTTAGGCAGCGAAGCCAAGTTCGCAGACCGAGTGTCCCGTCTAACGCGGCGAT
Source organism: Tranzscheliella williamsii (assembly GCA_023212725.1). Taxonomy (NCBI): domain Eukaryota; kingdom Fungi; phylum Basidiomycota; class Ustilaginomycetes; order Ustilaginales; family Ustilaginaceae; genus Tranzscheliella; species Tranzscheliella williamsii. The sequence continues at coordinate 26,620 of JALBYF010000033.1, forward strand.
GCTGGATGCGTTCTGCAAAGTCCTAGGCAGAAGTGGGCTGTGCGCTGAGCACTAAGAGCGGAGGCGTAAGTGGTGACAAGCGAAGATACGGGAACTGCGAAGCTGGGATATGAGGTTGCAGTAATCAGAAAGAAGGGCACCGATTATGATAGTCGTCGTGGTTCCACAACGAGAGCGTAGCGAATTGGTCCAACATGCGGTATCCTGTGCAAGGGTAACAGCTCATCACTCCCCTTGCCCTCGGCGCTTCTCGTACGGGTCTAAGTCCCGCACTAGCCACGCGCATCGCGTTACGTATGTAGGCAATTTGGTGCAGATCAATCACCTTACATGTGGTTAGTAACGCGTTCTCCAGTCAGGTATGCCTGGAGGCCGGGCGGTGATGTGCTTGCATAGCCGCGCCCCACGGATCTCTTCATCCCCATCCACTTCCAACCCGTGAGGGTCATACAGACCGTTCGTTGGGCGGTGGCTGTAAGACCGTTACGGTTTGGTGATGCACCTTCTCACCCATTCTGATCTTCACAGACACAGGGGGCGAGCCAAGGGGTGTGAAAAGGAATACCGTCAAAGTCAAAGATTGTATTACAATCTATATACCTTAATTATGCGTCGTATGCATCGACTATTTAGCCAGCATATTTGGGTCGATAGGCACCTTCACATACTTGATACCGTACTGAGTGCGGTTGCACACGGCTACAGCAGCGTCATCAGCTGAGCAATCAACAATTGCAAGGGTCAATTAGAAGGTTATAACGACGTCGTCTTGAACGAGACTAAGTACGAGGGGCGCTAGACAGCAAGTTTGCAAGTATGCTGAGCTCACAAATGAGAACATATAAGACCGATGGAGAACATAAAGGGAAGAAGTTTAAGGGAGGAGACCAGAGGCGTGCTGACTTCATGCAGAGCGTGGACAGGTATGTTTGCAACAAGCAGATGGTAGGTAGATATCAGTGGTTGACGTCTTGTTCGGGAACGTCCGATTTACAGTCCTTGGGCACAGCAAAGCCGTCGCTTCGCTTTCCTCCTCCCCATGGTGTTCGCCCAATGACGCTCGCATCCGTCCCCAAACCGCGTTTGGCAAACGCTGTCCAAAGCAAGCATTTGTTTTGGCCTCCAGTCAGATGCCTGTCGGCCTGGATGATGGCATCTCGTGCATCGAAAAAGCTGGGCCGGCAAGGTTGCAGCTTCATCCCATCTAAAATCAACTGTACCAAGAGAGAATTTCCATGGCGCGGTACTCGCCGCTTACTGATGCGACCTCTTCCAAGCTGAGCCAACTCCTCGCGGCTTAGGAAAAAGCCGGTTTGTTCATCGTCTGTAGCGTTGAGCGACGGTGGGAAAAGCCTCGTCGTAAAGCCGTGCTTCAGTACAAGAGATTCTTCGAGCTCGTTAAGCATGGTGGCCCACACCTCACCAATTGCATGAACACCCCAGTATCCGGCCCTGTCGAGGTAACTATACGTCTCCGGGTTGATCGTCTTGTTGGTAGAGTACGGATAATTACGAATACCCTTGGCGCGATTCGATGCCCATGAACCCATGGGCCAGTCATGAGGAGCAGCGCCGGTTCTTCGGATGATGGACGCGATGGCGTCACCCCAGCCTTCGCCCATTCCACCCGACTCGCCCCAACCAAGACATCCACTGTTGGCCGGGCCGCCTGTTAGCCGTGTAGAGAGGCCGTGACTGTATTCATGGATAACAATGCCCGCCTCGAAGTCACCGTCTCGGAAAGGAGTCGATTGGTCCCAGACGTACATTCGCATCCTTCCCCGCTGCCCATCTGGAGGCGTCATGAAGTCGGCATTGTCGGTACCAGCGCCGTCCTGTGCGAAGGCGATGACACCATCATTGCCCTCGCCGCCACGACCGAAGTTGTGTTCTTGGAAATTGCCAGACACTTCGTCGAAACCATATGCGTAGAGCAAATCATGAAACTCGTTGATGGTAACGAAGAGCTGGACAATGGCAGCAGCAGCATATTTGACGGGATCGAGTTGGGCGTGCTTCTTTTCCGACTTTCGCCACTTGTACGGATAGGCGAACATCATGTCCGTCGTGTTATCTGCGTCTAGCTGACCTTGCGGGCGGTGGATTCTCTCCGACTTCCACTCGCCGTTGCCGGATGGATCGGCTTGAGCGAACACGTTGTTTCCTCTGGTATCTTTGTAGAACGTGAAATTGGCCACAACGTCTCGAGCGACACCATCATCAAGAGGCAAAAAAGGGCATTGTTTCCCAGGTACTGTATGCCATCCAACAGGACTAGCATCAATGTACTTTTCTCCTGCCTCATTAGACCGTCTCCCCTCGGTAGGATCATTGAGACCCCACTTGAAGACACGGTAGATGGGTTCGTGACCTATGGCAGATGAGTCAGAGGTAGTGCCGGGCTGCTTGGTCTCAATATCGAAAGGCTTCTGCTTTTGCTTTCCGTTACCTATAAAGACAGGGCGGCCAAGTTCGGGAATTTCGATCACAGGATCCTCAAAGCTTGGTCGCCCGAGTGGTGGGTCTTGTTGCATGTGGGGAGAACCGCTTACAAATCCGGCTGTGTTGGAGGTAGGTTCCAGCTTCCTAGGCATGCTGTGAACCCAGTCAAGAACAGTAGTGACGGTACCAGGACGAGTGGCATCAACATATGCTTCATAGACGTTGTCTTCGAGCGGAACTTGAAATTTCCAAACAAGTTTCAAAGCGCCATCACCGTCTTGAACGTAGGCCAGTTGTGCAGGGACGGGGCCTTTGGCTGTGGGCACGTTGTGAAGGTACTCAATCTGCTCGTGTGAAGACTGAGTGCCGGAATAAGTCTTGCCAGCATGGGGCTGCAGTTTGTGTTCGAAAGTGGTAAAAATCTGCGCGGCCTCGGTCTCCACCTGATGGGGGTCTGAGAGCTTCGTGGATAAGTCCACGTCAGGCGTGGCTTGTCGAAGAAAGTGGACAAGAGCCAATCGCGGGTCAACAATGGACTCAGGACCCTGTGCCAGATTACGTTTCTGCCTAAAATGGGATAAGGATCCGGCCAGCCTTGAGTCAAGGTTAGCACCTTTGAGGAGCGGGTCGTCAGAAGGTACGCTGCAAAGTTCGTGCAACTCTTCCTGCAGAGGGAGGACTGCTGCAGCGTCTACGTCGGCTCTGATAGAAGGATGAGGCTTGGCCGGACCAGCCAAGCTGTCAAAGACAAATTGGTGCACGCCGCCGGACCGAAAAGCATCCTGCCGAGGCACTGCGAAGATGTCATCAACGGCAGAGTCCTCGGTAGAGGCGGTCTGAGGGTAAAAGAGCGCTTCCAACGAAGATCTCAGCTGGTCACAGCGTTGTTCGACGTCATGGTCAAGAGCGCTTCCGGACGCACTTGGGTTGGTGAAGGGTGGGGGCGCCTCGCCGTTGAAGAGGGAAGAGCCGAAAGAGAGAATCTGGCCGTCAGAAGCAATATTGAGGTTCAGGTCACCATCTGCCACCTCGAGGCCGTTGATGAGTTGTCGGATGTAGTAGTGAGAAATACCGCCAATAGGATCGGTGTAAGAATCAGGACGGACGTAGAAATCATGGCCTGACGAGGCCTTGCCGTCAACGAAGCCCAGTAGATGTTGTGCCAGCCGTACGGCGACCGAGTACGGATTCTTGGGAAATTTCTCCGCGTTGATATCACGAATAGCAAAAGCGTAAACATGCTTGGACTCGGTCGCAAGGTCCCGTCTGGCAGGTTGTGCGGCTGCATCATCGATGTTTTGGAGAGATGCGAAGACCTTGTGCTTATGCTCGGGACCCCATGCTAGAGACTTGCGTGCAGGATCCTGTGGGCGAAGACGAGCATCCGCTACCAACGCAGCTCCAGTCACAGTTGCGAAGGAAAGGGCGGTAAGGCTCAACCACAAAGGCAGCAAAGCCACCAGCGCATAGAGCCGCTGTCGCCGCATCCTTTCCTGGCTGGCCATGTCAGTACCCTTCAGTCAGGCTAGAGACTGTGTACGGAATCTGCAGAACAGGGTTCGATGCGGACGGGATTTCTTTGATTGGCCTGGATTCGAAAGGATACTCTCTGTCCACTACTGCGCCACCGTAAGCCGTTCGTGAAGGCGTGGGCGGAGCTGAGTGCTGAGAGGCGCGCTAAGAGACGTTTCAAATGTGCGAATGATATGAATGATAGACGAGCTGCAATGCTATGCTGCTGTAGGCCTTATGATAGAAGCTTGAGGAAGGAGGCAGACCGAGTTGGGGACAAAGGACAGAGGGACAGATCGAGGTTATAAGACAAAAGACGAGCTGCGATAGGGTCATAGAGGACGGGTCTAGGTCTAGCTAATTTGGGGCTCGGTAAGTGGAGAGTAAGGCTTGAATGGCCGAATGCCTTGAATGAGGCTGATGCGTCAATTAACGGAGACATACTACGGCAGAGAGGGGCAGGGCATATGCAAGGGTCGAGGTCTCGCCATATACATATAGAGCTACTATTACCGCTTTTTCGTCGGGTATCCGCGCACCAAAGATAAGGGGGTGTGGGTGTGACAACCGTGTTTTGTGGGCTGGTGCACACTATAGTCCAACATGGCTGAGTCGAGCTGGTGATACCGCTCAGTTCCAGCACGCAATCTACCGTTGTTAAGGACGGCCGGGACCAAGCAAACGCAATTTCATCCCTGTGTAGACTAACTAACAGACACCCGGCCAATAAGGAGGAACAAAGAACGGCGCCGCTTGATCGAAACTGTCCTGTCGGACCAAGTGACAGACGGTGGTGTTGTTATGCTGGAGATGTTCAATTCGCTCGCAACTCCGACTGTGTTGCCATGATCCCCGCAAGCCTCCCTGTGCTCGGTGGATGCAGGGGTCAGCAAGCTTGGATGGATGCAAGCTGACTGTTATGTCGGAGTAGCTTGTGCAGATCGGTCCCCGATGCCAAAGATCTCAGCCCACAATCCTGGATTCTGCGCTTAATGATCCGAAAGCAAACTACACGCGTAGCTTCCCTTCATCGAAGCCGCCTAAGAAAAAGAGTGTGAGTGGGAATCTGGAAGGCTCGATCTGTTATTCGACTGGCGTCGTGTTCACAGTTCCTTCGCATCATTGTTCATACCGCTTCTCCATCCGTTGTCACCTTTTACCAACGGAGGGGCCTGCGGAACAAAGGTCAAACTCGATCGCCTTTCGGGCAGTGCTCATGGTCTTTTCGTATGCATCTACGTGATCCAGTGTCCGACTCAAACGCCTCACTGCACGACGTCTTTTTATAGCCGTGCGGCAACATGGTCGAGCCGAGCAGCGTCACTTCACCTTCACATACCAAGGCTGTCCAGAATGTCACCGGGTCTGCGTCTTCCGCGGGATCGAACATGTTCGTCTCCTTCCGCGATATCTTCGAGCATTTGGAGCTGTCGCGGCAACAGTTCAGTTCGGACGAGATCCAGTCACTTCTCACTCATCGCAAGGAGAAACTCAAGAGCTGCTTCCAACCGTTCCCACCCGCCTCGGAACAACTCGACACAGATGCCTTTACCCCACCCAAGACATTGAAGCTTGCAGATGGCCTTGCACAGCCGCTCACCGACGAGCAACAGCGACTCTGCCGCGACATTGTTCAAACGTATGGTCTTAGCATCGAGGATGCTTTCATTCAATTAAAGACATTCCTTCTCAGCGAAAGCAAGGACAATGGCATTTCACTACCCTCAACATCCAGAATCTCTTCCGCTACAACTCCCGTCAAAGTCGCATATTCGAAGCGCAGGGGTACTAATTCCAGACCCTTAACGACGTCACAGCATGGCCAAGCTCAAACCTTCAACGAACTTCTCGATAGTTTCAACGTCTTTTACTTCGAAGAACGCATGTACTTGCTCAGAACCATCTCTAGCCTCATTCGCATCACCGAGGATTCGCAGCATCGGTACTTCACCCTCGCCCAAACCACTCTGGCCCTGTTCGTCGATGAAGCCTTCGCAAACCAGTGTCTAAAGCGTTTCCAGGATCTCGTTCATCTACCCTTGCCGGACTCAATCAGGAGGCAGCCCAGATATTCTACGCTGTGGGCCAAGCAGATTCTTAGAGAGCAATTTGGCGTCCTCGAAATTTTCTTTCTCCTCTTCTACGGTAGACTCTCACCATCGCCTGCCTCGGTATTGAACTTTTTGCGCACAGTACAACAAACAGAAGTGGGCCGTCGGCAAGCAAACCTCGGGTTCTTCGACGATGAGGCCTCTGAAACGATGACCTGTATCAGCCATCTGCTGATACTGATCGGCATTGAACTCCTCAATCTAGAGGAAGTTATGGATGGCCTGGATCTTTCAACATTGCCGGACTTGTCCATCTTGCAGGACGCGTCAAGTCTCGAAGAGGCTTTGAACCTCCTTGAAAACACAGGGGTGGATGCCATGCAATCCCCCATCCTGCTGGCTTGGTCGCTGGTGCTACATCGTCTGGATGACGCCCTTTTCTTCCTAAATGAACAAGCAGATGCAGATGTGCCCTATCCACTTTCACAACGGTTTGCTCAATTATCCGACGTTGTACGCACTGAGGACGCAGGCCCGCGCGTATGGAGAAGAGTTGCACAAGCCGCTTTCGCCCCCGAGATGCATCTCTTCGAAACGATGATGTCGATTCTTGCCTCACCTCTGCTCACAAGCAGCAACGGAGCTAGCACTCCTGCCATTGCTGGACCATCGGCGCTAGCGTACCGCGCAGTCTTCAAGGGACTCCTGCTGAGTATCACCGAGCTTGTCAGACCAGAATACTTGCCAGATTTCGATGCACTAGTTGGTCTTTGGGAAGCCACCTTTGGATCAGGCATTGCTCTGCAGCTTAGTCCGATGGCTATTGAGGGTGTCGCAGCACTGTGTGACCAATTCTGGCAGATAGATAGCCGATACGAATCCAGGTGCGCAACGCTTGACACGGCTAGACGAAGATGGCCCGTTAGTTTCCGGCCTCTTGTCCGTCTGACAAAGGCTCTCTCTGGTCATGCCAGGGTCGACGCCCTTACTGCCTGGCCATCTTTACTGAACGGCACGCCACGATCGGAAGCCGAAGAGCGAGCTGGTTCCGCCGTCTTCGAGTTTCTTGCAAACCTTGCCACCTTTGCGCAAGTGCTACCCATTGGAGCAAACGCACCTGGAGCGCCATTCGAGACAATGGAAGGTGGCGATTACACCTCCGTTACTTATCGAATAGTGCGACCAGTCCGTATCCCTGGGACACAAGTCCGCCTCGCCCCTGGCACGACCGGGTCAACCATTTCCGAGCTCGGTAAATCTCCTGTCATTGTTGTCTGGAGCCCCATACAACCCACCAGCGCTTGGAAGCTTATGCGTGATGTGCTCTCCTCTTTCCCACCCCCCTTGCCCGGACAAGCGGACACTGGCGCTGATGCTAAAGTCTTCGAAGATGATCAAACGGTCCTCGATTTCGAACGCTTGGCCCCTGCTGAGTCAACGGCAGCTTGGGAAGAAGTCGCCTCAGAAATTCTTGACTTGTTCACCAGCCTAATATCAACAAGTCCAAAGCTAGCCTGGACCGTCTTGGCTCATCTCGAGGGTCGAGATATCGTTATCGACGATTCCTCACTGGATCTTGAGCCCGATGACCTCGAACGAATGCAGCAGGAAAAGCAAGAGCTGGCGCGAGCCAAGAATCTGTCCGTTATTTCTCTGAGCTTGCTTTCACATGCTCTCTTTGCCTCGCCTATCAACTCCAAGATGGTACAATCTGCAAATAGACTTCTTTCCGTGCTGCTTCCTTACGAGTCAGAGGCAATTTGGCAGGAGCTTCGTTCGTCCAATATTCTGCTTGGTAGCCCAGGCGCTTTGCCCTACCTCTCTCAGGGTCATGGCGATTCTACAAGTAACCCTGTCTCATCTACGCTGCTGGCACACGAAGTCTCCCGCGCCTCGTACGGCGGCCTGCTCTCCATGCTTGACCTACACATCGTGCTTTTCCGCGATCTGCAGCGATCCTATTCGACATGGTCCAACGAGATCTTAACGATGAGAGTAGAAGTGTTACTTCGATCGCTCAGCTGGGTCTTCGAAAGCGTTTGGCCGGAATTTCAGGGCTGGAGATATAAACAGCAAGCGGATCGACTAGAGATCGGGCGAAAGTGCACCACACTTCTGGAGATTGTCCTTTCGGAACAAAGTTGGCAACTTGCACAGACCCCTCAGCGGGATTTTGTGCCGGAACGAGGCCCAGCCGCCAGGCTGGTGGACGCCATCGAAAGAAGCTTTGTCACCAACCCTAGCATGCTAGGGTTTGCTCCTCTCATTGCTTGCATTGGCGGCGGCCAGGAACTTCTGGACCAGCTCAACCGCGCAGGACGGCAAGTGGAAGCTTTGCTGGCTGAACGCTGGATTCTCTCGTCGCTAAAGGTAGCTTCGCTCATAGTGTCCCGAAAAAGAGAGCACAACAACACCACGCTGCGTGAACTCTCGACCCTCCCACCCGAAACAGCCAAGAAGGCCGTATCGACAAAGATGGATCTTGGCCTATTTGAACGCCTTTTCTTTGATCATACAATCGTTGCTTCTGGAGCGTCTCACGGGCCGAGCAGGACGTCGAACAGGATCGAGCTTGCCCATGCGGTCTTCAGCTATGTGCTCATACCAGCTTCTGACCAGATATGCACGAGCGCTGCACATCTCGTTACGGACATCCTTCGCTCTACTGCGTTCTTATCAGTTGCTGGCAGGCAAATTCCAGGACTGATCGGTCATTTAGGCAGTCTGTCCGAACTTGAAGCCACCGTCGCCAGCTTAGTTGAACTCGTAGCGAGTCGGCGTCTAGACACCAACCTCCAAGTCGAAGTCTGGACCATGCTTGCTGCAATTGTGGAAACACAACCTGCGCTTGGCACGTTATTGCTTACCGGGCGTCATTTAGCTAAAATCACCGAAAGTCGACTGGCATTAATGCCGGATGAGAAAGAGAGCAAAGCCGTAGCTCAGGTCAACTCGCCTTCAGCTTATGGCCAAGCACTCAGTAGAACAGCACTTGACGTGGCCTCCGAGGTCGTTCTGACTTGGAAAGCGTTTGAGAGTGATGCGCGTCTCTTAGAAGCAGTGCTCCGCTTTCTGGATGTCTCTTGGGCTCATGCTGCCGAGCACGTCGCTGCCTTCGATTTGATCCGCTGCAAAGCAGATTTCTTCGGTGCTCTGGTCGACATTATTGCAAGGAGCTCACCAATCCCATCGACGGCCGCTCACGCCTTTACCAGGGATGCCCTCGATTCCTCATCGGTACGTCACGAAGATGTAGCTGGCTACGCTTATTTCAAAATGGCCCAAGCAAGAGCATTGCGTCTGTTGGAACGAGATATCCAGCTTGGTTGCCTCTTGAAGGAACAAGGCGAATCAGCGACCGGGAGCAAAGCTAGCTTAGACGCCTTTTTTGTCATTTTGACCAATGCTGAAAAGATGCTCGAAGCGATTGGAGCGAGCTTTGCAATGCCTTGTGATCCATCGCTCCATATTGGTCTAGAATCAAGACTAGCTGAGCTGTTCCCAACAATAAATTTGGACTCTATACGACATTCTGCCCGCAGGGACGACTTCGACACTGAGCGACGCTACGGAGACGATTACCACTACAGCGTTGAGTCTTTCCGACACAAGGTGGAAGGACTGTTGAGCTCCATGGATCCTGACGCGCTCAGGGATCTGGGCGTCATTGAGGAAGCAAGCCTTGCCATCATCACCATCAACCTCGAATGGAGCTGCATCGACGCGCAGAACTCTTTGCTGCAGGCTTGGAACCAGTGTATGGAGTCAACAATGGGCCGTCTGGTTACCGAGGCGTTAGATACAAATCAGATGGTCACTTTAGAGAAGAGCGTCATTACAACATGGACGACACTTGCCACGATAGCTGCGGACGAGGGAAGGGAGGGTGAATTCGTGCGAGGAGTTCACTGGACGAGACTGACTTTACTCTCCACGCTCATGAAATTGGCTTGGGGATGCGATCACTTTTTCGAAAACACGAGTGACGACATGGTAGTCCAGGCATCTACAATATGTGGTCGGCTTCTAGGACACCCCATTTTCCGGGTTGGGGATAGTCTCAGAGGCACGCTTTCACCTCCCTTCCATCGCGAGGTCTTTCAAATGGCGCTTGTCTGTTTGCTTCGAGTATGCAAGTGGCTCAAAAAGACCCAGGCAATCGGCAAGCATAACAAAGAAACGACTGAACGGCGTCGGGCGCTAGACTCTGCCATTGATGTCTTCTGTCGACATACGATTCACGGACTCAGAATTCTGATGGAAAACGCGCTTTGGGCTTTGCGTGGTAAACCCTTGAATGTTGAGGTAATCAGATCACTCGACGACGATCTCGACACGCTTGTTGCCATATTCGAGATGTGCACTTGTCGTGACGTGGGAGCTGAAATAGGTGCTTGGCTGCCACTTCTACAAGAATCCCAACTGATACAGATCAGTGTCGACCTCCTCAGCCGAGCACCAGTGGTTCGTGTTGACAACACTGTGACACCCGACGCCACAGTAAACCCCAATGGCGCTCATTATGTCGTCTTCATGAAGCCTTTACTCTCAATGCTTCTTTCTATTGCGTCACAACCGGCCTCAAGTGAGCAACTCGCGTTGCAGGGAGCGGTGAACGCCTTGACAGCCAACACACTAAGCGATCCCTTGCAAGAAGGTACGGTGACAGCGCTGCTCCTATCTGGTGACCGTAATCCTACACACGAATGCTGGGTCATGATGATACGTATCGTCGTAGCTCTCATCGAGAACCTAGGGGGAAGCCCGGATGTGCACAACTGGGCATCTGCGAGTGGCAATTTCATCGAAACGGACGTTCTTGGCTTTGTTCGAGTTTATCATCGGCAGGTTCAGCGCTCGCTGGGTCTTGATAAGATTTATAGCCGTCTCGAACCGAGGGGTGTTGGCCTCTCCGTGCCAGACCAACCGGTCGATCCGAGCAATTTTGCCGATCAGTTCCTAAGCATTGGCCAGCTCGAAGAAATCGAGCTGGTTTCCAGGCTCTTCTATAGCTTGTCGCGAGCTGAGAGTGATGCTGTTTCAACATCACATCACTTACGACAGACGGAAAGGTTTGTCAGTTCTTCTGGTATTCAAGGCCTGGCCATGAAAGCTGTCTGCGTACTGCAGCCGCTTGTTCACCTCCTGCAGCATCCGAAGGAGCTCTGCATCCTGCTTGGGTGTGAGGATGAATCCCCAATCCAACTGGATCTGCAAAAAACGGCCGCAACGAAGATCCGCGATATTGTCTTCGTACTGTTGTCAGGTCTATGGACACACACTCGATGCAGTACGGTGCTTTGCCGCGAAGCAGAGGCCTGGCCCTCAACGAAGTCAGGATGTGCGCTTGTGCAGCCAACCACTAGGGCGATTACCCACTGCGCAGCCACTCTAGGCACTCTGTTGGACCTGGCTGCGTATCTGACTGACAATCTTAGGGACGCTAAGAAAACACTAGATGATGCAGATATTGTCACCACGCACACGAGCATGTTGGAGCAATGTCTTGGTCTGGCAGCAAGTCAGACCGCCATCTGGGCGAGCGGCAAGTCGGAGGAAGACGACGAAGAAGTCCGATTGGAGCACAGCGCCAGACAGGAGCTAGAAGCAGGTATATGTAGGGATCTTCTGTCCACTATCCGCCTGGCCGAAGATGTGACGACGGAAGGCGCTGATAGTCTCTTCCAGGTGATCAGGATCTTCGTCGACACGAAGCTCAGCGGTGCCGCTTTTTAGCAAGCGAGAACACACTTCGACATCGTAATACCTCCCTTACGGGCGCCTTGCAGAATCGTAATCTAAACAACATGATGAAACAGCATCGTAGCCTGTTCTCCGAGATGCCAAGCCTTCGGCTGTGTTGGTGGTTTCCATGGACTTTAGGTGCGACTCACATGTCACCATGAAAGCCTCTTTCGATGCAGAGCGGCTTGTCCATAATTAGGATGCGTGATTTACATTTTGATTTGGACGCGCCACCTAGGACTCGAGTTCCGTAGGACTCCCCGAAAGCCACCGCCCCCTGCTTGAAAGTCGTGAACATGAATGAATCACGATTATAGGATTGATCGCTACCTAGTGTGACTAGGTAGCGATGTGTCAGTGCGATGTGAGGTCGGTTGCAAATGCAACACCCCACCGGGCAATGAGGGGCGATGATATATGTATGAACCACACTTTTCCCTAGATGAACCACAATCTCCCGATGCGAAACTAAGATCGAACTGGCTCTTTCATGCGTCTGAAACCTCGGAATGTGAGCTGGTAGATGCGAATCTTGACCGCCTGGCGCACGCTACTAACAATCTGGGCCTGTTGCCCGTCGTACATACTGGACTTCTCTATTCATGATTGTTTAGTACTCAAGCAAGCACAATACCAAGACAATATCAAGTCATCGCTGTCCTTCCACTCAGTTTGTGATGCTCTGCTGCACCGAAGTACCTCGCTGGAAGAGCATATGATCTTGGTGGTCTCTCAAAAGATGAGCTAAACACAGACCACAGCAGTAGGGAGAATATGTTAGATTGGGTTCCAGTTTCGCATCGGGAGATTGTGTTTCATCTAGGGAAAAGCGTGGTTCAAATATCATCGCCCGGCAATGGATCGGAGGAAGTTATAGTGCATGCCAGCGTGAACTTCCGTGTTGTTTTTCGCAGGAGCTCTCCAAACCTGCCGTATGACATCGTGGACATAATCATGATTCGTGGTTTATGATTATTTGATCTAGGCGGTTCAATCATAATCCAACACCTTTAGGGAGTTTGAATTTGGACATGGGCCGCAGGATTTATGGTCTAAATCTGGCTTATGATCTCCCGGGGATCTCTTCGCCTCTCATAACCTTGACCCTTGACTTAAGCCTCATGACTGATAAAATCCCTGGTCGTAACTATGAAATCCGACCAAGGAAGCTTTGACATTTATGCTGCATGATTCAGATTCATTTTCATAGCAGGGGGTCTCAGGCTCCGAAGGGAACCTTCCCCTATATATTCCCCTAGGAATATTCCCCTAGGCCTCCTGAACTCCGAGCATTGCATAGGGGAAAGACTTCCCACAAGAACTCATATGGCATGTTTGGTTCACACTCATCAATGCGAAGGTGTCTTACAGAGTTCTACGGGAAGTTTTTGGGAAGCCACGCCCCCGGCTACGAGTCATACTCATAAGTGCAGCCTGCGTTGTGTAACCCGCGGGTTACGCAGATGGCGTGCTTAAGCACACCTGGAACAACGCCCCGAGACGGGACATCTGCGAAAGCCCTGGGATAGCCTGAGCGCGTTTTCCTGCTATAAAATACGAGTTCTGAGCTACGAATCCTGAACCATGAATTAAGCATATCATGTATGTACCAAAAGTCTTAGAGTCATAAATCATGATTTATGGACCTTGTATTTCCAGAAGAAGGGTATTTCCAGAAGAAGGGTTTTTCTGTTGTGGTTTATGATTGAGGATCCACTTATGACTCATATAAGGGCCGGTTGGCTTCCTTAAGAACTTTTCCCGTAGAACTTCTAGACTCTTAGGAATGTTTTTGGCTTTATCATAGAACTTCTTGCGTGAAGAACTTTCCGTAGAAGTTGCGACAGAACAAATCCTTAAGGGGGGATGGGCTCGTCGGGAAAGCTTCCCCTTAGGAGTACGGGGGGAAATTTTTCCCCCCGACCCGCCAGGACTTCAAGGGGAATTTCTTCCACCTGGTACTCCCTAGGACTAAAAAGTTCAACGGTCTTACACTCACACCACCGATACAATCATGAATACCTCGAGCCACGTGAGCGCAGGTTGTGGGATAGTGATTAGTGGCCTGAACTTCGCGCGGAGTATGACTTCTAGGGAGGGGTTTCCTTCTATTCCGCCCGGACGAGCCATAAGTCCACTCGGGTCATGTGACTCACAATCATCCATGAATTCATGATCTTTATTACGCTGGAGTCATGAGTTGGCCATCTCCCGAGATTATTTTTTGAACCCTTAAATTCTTAGGAACTTCTTGCTTACCTACGCTCAGCCAAAAAAGCAGTTTTCGGGCGTATAATCATGAATATGTCAGTATATAAGTCGATGGGACTGGGGGAAATTCCGGTACTATTCCGTATGACTGCTAGAGGACGTTTTCGCCTCTTCCCGCTAGGGGAAGTTTTACCCCGGACCCCCAAACCCCCTGCTATGACTCATCTTCCCCAACCATGAATTATGATCATAATACATGAGAGGTAACCCCTTTTTTGGCAGCGCTGGACCCTGGTTTCGAAATCGCTGATGTACCCCTTGCCCGGTGCCTCGTCCTTCGCCACCAATCGTGATGACCTCAGCGTGTTAAGCGATGCTGCCCGGCATTCATCTAGAGCTATGAGTCGCAGGGGAAGGGAAAACCTCCAGTAGGACTCCTAGGGGGAATACTTCCCTCTTGGACCTCTAGCGTTGCCTAGGGAAAAATCTTTCCCACAAGAACTCAGAAAGCGTGTTAGGTTCACATACGTCAATGGAAGGGTTACCATACTACGGGGGTTGATATAATCACGCCATATTCTTATGGAATCACGCATTTACCCGATAGCGATCGCGCACAACCCAATTCACGGGCTGTTACTCAAATGTAACATCAAACTTGTGATGACTAGGCGTGAACATGCGATATCGACAGAGTACGTGAACAAGGAGCATGATGCTTTCAAGAGTCAAAGACTCTCTCGCATGACCCTCCGCGGTAACCAAGTGACGTCCCGGTTGTATCGATGAGTTGCTGTTCAAAGCCATGTAGGAGATCATATTTCTTGTTCCAGATGAGATCTCACCGCGCTGGATCGGAAATTTGCTTGATTTCATAAAAACATACCGTGAGTATATCAACGCCCCATACTAATTCCAACGCAGCGACTGTAAGATCGACGACAAGGGGGTGGGAGGACGCAGCGATGGTGTGTGAGGTCAGGTATGGTCGCCGTGAGAGGCGAAGGTCCGGAAAGGGGAAAGAGAGGAGCCACCGCCCCCTGCTATGAGTCATGAGTACGGCTGTTGCGCTCCTGCTCACCGTGCTTAGCATCTTTTTTGAGTATTCAGTCGTGCGAAACGTAAGTGTGAGTGAAGTCACACAGTCACAAGTCTCCACAACGGATGCCACGCCCACCATGATTACGTAAGCTATATGCAGCTTCGTCCTTGTGACAACTTGTGACTGTTGAGATAATGGATCGGGCTACCTTCACGACCTTGACATTCTCTTGAAGGGCCACTTACTTCAAGTGTGATAAGTACTCAGAATACAGGAACGAAAGCGAAGAAGACACAAACGGACATGACCAAGAAAAAGAGAAGAACGCCACAGTTTGAAGCCTGGTGTTGGTATTGCGAGTGAGTCCACCAGCCAACGTATAGCATGCATGGGCCCATAGTTCTCGTACTGACTGAGCAACTCTGTCCCGTGGTTCCGACCTGATGTATCTCTAGCCGAGAGTTCGAAGACGAGAAGGGCAAGTATAGCAGCGGATTGTTTTCCCGGGAAGGATCAGTACAGAATAAGCTGACTTGGATCTTCTTTACCTTCGCACAGTGCTCTTGCAACATCAGAAGTCTAAGCACTACCGATGCCCGCAATGCCCGAGAAGACTCAACACGGCTGGAGGCCTTGCTGTACATCTTACACAAGTGCATAAGGCGGAGCCAGATCGGTAAGCAGACTGCAGTTCAATAGACATGTTCGGAGGTCTAATACCATACCTTTTCTGGTTCGGATTGGTACCGAAATAGGATTGAAAACACTCTGCCGGGACGAGACTCCTTCGAAGTCGAGATCTACGGGATGGCAGGTATACCAGAGAAGGACTTAGAGGGATGGATGTCGAGACGGGCGACCCAGAAAGCAGAAGGAAACCTGACCGCACAGACGAAAAGACCAAGAATTGAGAAGCTGGTGCTGTCGAGAGAGCAACTACGTATACAGCTTGAAGCTCACAAGGCTCTGATGAGTGGCAGGACGCCTCTGCCAGGCCTAGGTCAGGTGCCAGGATTCCCTCCCCCCGGCGCATACTCGTTTCCTCCACCCCCATTGACCGGAGGTCCACCAACGGTGTCTCGACCCCTTCCTCCTCCCGGTTTCAAGCCGCCTTCGACATCCACCGCGTGACAGGTTCATCGCATGCCTATACGCTCGCGACGAAAGTGGTGCGATGCCACTGACGAAGAAAACCGAAGCTAGCATTTCAGACCACCAAGCCTCTGCGTTTGTTTGCACTCAGTGTTGAAGATTTGAGACAGTATGATTCTGAGTATTCACCTCAGCGCGCTGACGGTGCTTGTGCTTGCCAGAGCGTGCTCTCTGCGGCACTTCGACAAATAAAGCAATTACAACGTATGAGCCATGGCAAGCACCAGCACCATAGGTGTGAAGCCAGTCGCTCTATTGCACAGTTATCTAGATCGGGCATGGTGGTGTTGTCGGAGACATTTTTATCAAGCGTCACTGATACGACAACACGAAAAGCGATGCAGAGGACAAGGGTCTGTGCCCTAGGCCGAGGCTAAGATGTGTTACCCAGGAAAGTCGAGACCATCTTCATCAGGTGTTTGAGCGATCCGCAAGAGTATGACAATGTACTGAACATGACAAGTGATGCACCTAAGCCAAACGACGCAGAAAAAGGAAAACCGAACAGGGCTACACTGACGCCAAAGCTGAGTATGATACTGAAGCTGACTGCGAACCCCTTTAATATGTTGTCAGCATGCTTGATGACCATTGCGACAGCGAGACCCCCGATCACTTGAAGAAAGACCGTTGCCCAGGCGCTAGCGCCGAAGTGAAGAAAGGGAGCAGTGAAGCCATGTCGAAACATTTCCAGAAGTACGGGGAGCGCGGCAGGACCGATGGACCATGCGGAGAGCTGTACATTGCGAACCCACAGATTTGCGGGAGAGGTCTTGAGGACCATTTCGAAATATACTCCAGCGAGACCGGAGGTGAAGCATGCTGCAACAACAGCGACAAAACCTGGGAGCGGTTGCATGGCTTTGGAAGCCCTGGCACTCTCGTACATACTCATTGAAATACGGGCGCCAGGAAAGGATGGTGATGAGGGCGGAAGTCGGTCGTAAACCTTGTTCCCGCCACTGTCAGATAATGCCCCGAGCGCCTGATTCCTCTCTGGAGGTGGAGTTCGATGTGAGTCAATGGGCGGAGGAGGAGGGGGTGGAGGGAGGTTGGAGGCGGGTCCAACTGAGATATGACCATAATCCTCTTGGTATGTTGTGAAGGGCACAAGCCCAGACATAGATTTGCTTTGTATCTGGACGATAGCGACACCGATAGCAAGCAGGCCGAGAGAAAGCCACTGCCAAAAACCGATCTTCTTGCGCAGCAGCACCATGCTGAAGAAAGCCGTAGTAAGAATCTTCATCTGATAGGCACAAATGAAGACAGGCGGCTCCAGATTGGACACGGCGATAAATTGAAGATTGTTCTGCAGAAGGTAGAGGATAGCTGGGATGGACAGTTTCCAGTAATCAGCGGCAGCAGTCTGTTCGACCACGAGGTCGAGCTTGGACCGACTTGAAACAGCAGCTTCACCGATTAGACCACTAGTGTTGGACAAGCCAGAGCCCGGTGGAAAAGCGTCGGCAACCGTAAGATGATTGTTGGACTTGACATTCGTGTGTTGTTGTGTCGAGGAAGTTGTATATGGTAGCGAGTTGCTGGGGCTGTCTATCGTTTGAACGGCTATGATAATGGATATGATGCACTTCAGGATCTCGGTAAGAAGCACGGCAGTGGGGAAGAAATAGGCCTTTCCTACGGGCGCCGATACCCGGCTGTGGTGCATGACAACGCCCAAGGCGGTGTTCTGCAACGTCAGGATTGCCAAAGATACTTGCTTGAGCGAAAGACCGAAAATCGAGTTGTTCATTGGTTCGATAGTCAACCCTTACCGACAACAGAGTTGCCGGGTAAGCGATAGAACAAGGTGAAGCTATCTATCTCGAGGACATGGGCGAAGTAGAGGCTTGTAGCTGCAACGCATGCAGCGAGCTTCGTCTTTGATGAATTGAGGTAGGACAGCAGACAGCAGGTCTGAATCGACAGGCAGCCCGCAGCACCAGTACCAGCCCTTACTGACGAGAAGCGAGTAGGTAGTGGCCTTGCAGCCCCTTAAAGGTAGCCAACGGTCAAACTGCGATGGCGGGAACAACGTAGCAGGGCCGCGTTAATGAGAATTGAAGGAGCAGCAAGCTCTCGATGGAGGTAATCATAAATGGCGACTTACATTTATGAAACAGGGAACAGGCCACGGAGGGGCAGTGTGGATGCATATTGGCGAAGCAACGCCCAACCAACACAAAGCGGCCGAGGGATCATTCACATTCCTATTAATATTGTCCCACCAAAAGCACAAAAAGCAAAGGTCAGCTTAACACAGGAGCAAGGGAAATGAAAATACCTGCACCACGTCACCAAAGCAAAGTAGAAGCTTATTTTCACGGCGACGACAAACCAGCGTGCGACACCAGCTAGACTACTAGCGGCCTCCACTTACGTCTTCTATCTCGAAAAGTAACTGCTCACCAGTGCTCACACATAGCTAGTCGTGAGTCGTTCTACGTAACTGAGGATTTTGCCAACACTGCGTAACCGTCCCTGGAAGCACCATGTGGTGCGTAGAATCGCATTTCCAACTGTGACTACTTACATACAAGGTGTCCCAAGTTAAGCTAAGGTCATAGGTCGTAGTCACAGGGTTCTGTCAATGCATTCTCGGATGGCTCGTCGCTTTTGATTTTGTCACTGTGACTGCTACCTTCTCTTTGGCTCCTGTCGACAGCGGCGACGCACTAGCAACAATGGCGCCAGCACGCCTTCCGCTCGAGGATCCAGCTTCATTGTCTTCACACGATGGCGTCCGCAACGAGCGCCAGCCTCTCCTGCCTCATCAGTCCCGCTCGCGGCGAGATTACCAGTCGTGTCCGGAAGCGGTGGATGCATCATCTGCTCCAGCTCTGCGGACCAAGTCGCCATACCTGGCTCTGTCACTCCGCCTGCAATTTCTGCTCGGCGCAGTTCTCCTGCTTCCCACGACCATCTTCTTCATCTTGCTGATGATCAACTTCGTTCAGCCCATTCCCATGCTCCTTCCGCCTCATCGATCCCCGGCCGTGCTTCCCTTCTGGCATGTCACAATCGCCGCCTCCATACTTGCTCCGGGGCTCCTCTTCTTCGAGCTAGCTTCGCGGGCGACAAGCGTGTGCCAACTAATTGTGTTCTGCTGCTCCCTCATCGACGCTGTCCTTTTACTTGCTGTGCCTGAGTTCAGAGCCACTCATTCCTACCTCGGCTTCGCAGCCGTCCTCCTCCCTTTACTCGCCACAACTTGGGCGTTCACCTCATCCCGGTACATACAGGCGCAGGTGGTCCCTTTCGCCATCAATTCAGATACCGGCTCGCCTCTCATGGCTGAGATACCTCTCACTCGCGTCCAGCCCATCTGGACACGTAGGTTCAAGCTGATCTGGGCCATTCTTGGATGCCTCACCGTAGCACTACTCGCCTTGCTCCTAACCTTTGATCTTGTGCTAGATGCGGCTGATTCTACCTTCAAGCCCGTTGGCAACCTCACCCTAGTTAACTCCACGCCCCTGTCAACAACTCCGGTCCATCCTCAGGATCCTGCGGACGTCAATCCACCTCCCGTCTCCTTTCGTTTGCATCTTGCATGCGAAATTGCCTCGGCTCAGCTCAGCAATGCTACACAGAATGCTTCTTCCTCGCCAACTGCCCTGGTCATGACAGACAGGGGGGTCTCGGGTGTTGTTGGCGCTCAATTTCTCCGTGAGATGGTCAGCAAGGCAAATGCTACCTCTAGAGGCGGCGGAGATGGACATCTCGCGCTTCGAAGCGTCTGTTTCTGGGATCGCATTGGATATGGGCACTCCGATTTCGTCTACCAGCCTCTTTCCCTCAAACTGCATACACACGCTCTGTTTCAAGCATTGACTCAAAATGGTTTCGCAGTGGAGCAGCATCAACGCAGCGGCAGTACCGCAGAACGCCAATTCATGATTGTGGCTACTGGCTACGGCCACTTGTTCGCTCAGGACTTCGCTGTACGGTATCCGCATCTGGTACACTCCTTTCTCCACATTGATGCTGAGACTTCAAGCACTTGGTACACTGGCCAAGTCGACATCACTTCTGGAGCCCGCGCTGGCTTTCTAGCTCGCTATCACGGGCACTTCGGCGCTTTGTTCAACGATTTCCTACCAGCCCTTGTAGAGCCACTGGGCCTTTTACGCCTGGCCGGTTTGCTCAAAGGCAAATCTGTGGTGGATCGCATCTTGGCGCCTGGACTAAGAGGCAGCGCTGCTCCAGGGGACCTAGGCGGTGGTGGTTGGCGGTTCAAAAGCGCGGGGGGTTCCAACCCGCGCGCCCTAATGTCGTCATGGTTCGAAAGGGCCGATGCAAATCTTGGAGAGGCCAGCCCGAACTTTAAGCGGTTGCGGAGAAGCAACAGGAACTATCATGACCTACTCTCCCAACGGCCCGTCGCCGTACTCTCAAGCTTTTGGAGGATTCATGCCGATGTCAAGGGCTGGGCCGAGGAGCAGCGAAGCTTCCTCATTGCTCCCGGGGATACAAATAGCAACCTTGTCGGCTGGTGGCGGGTCGGAGATCGCAAAAAGAGGACAGGAGGAGGTGACGAGGGTGGCCCAGCTGGAATTTGCTCAACGAAAATGGGTGTCATTTTCTGTCAAGAAGCTGTACGAAAGCTCCTCGCCGCAGGTCATATCCAGACTTGAATTTCAAGCGGACGGTATGCATGGCAATTCACACTACACTACCATTCCCGTCGGTAGCGAAGAGATAGAATGGGTGTTGCGATACAACCTTGTACAGGACCAGCAGTTTAACCAAGAGGCATTTGAGGACGGATTGGTATACCTTTCAGTAGCGATGCTTTCCCATTGAAACCGCATCCGTAATGATATAAAGAGCATTGTTTGGCTGCGAGTTCACTCACTTGGGCTTCAGGTAGTTGCAACGATTTGGCGTAACTCAGTAACAACAGTTCCCGGTCGTTCAGCATAATCCTTTGTCGCCGAAGCCGTGATGTTTATGGCCAGCCGAAACCTCGCCGATGTCGCAGTGCACGGCCGCACTCTACGTTCCGGCTCATGGGTGTGAGTGAAAAGATAACGTAAAACATGTACATCGAGCCTCACAACCTATCATGCATTTTTTAAGTAGCTAATGTATCCCGTTTCAAACAGCTCGACCGCTCTGTTCCGAGCGAGAGCCGACATTGTTTTGCACGCATGAGTTCTGGCATATGTTCTTGGCGCCGCAAGCCTACGGCTGAGGTCAGATTGGAGTTGAGTAGGCGAAGGACTCACTGTACAATACAGAAAATTTGAGATGCCAAAGTAGGGAATATATACATGACACCTCAGCCACCTCGAAGGGCCAGATCGATGGTGGAAAGCGGGTATCCAGGGCAGGACAGGTGATCATAGCAGCAAGCGTTGCTGGACGCAAGGGTGGGCGCTGCGGTTAACAACAACGACCCTTTTGGGAAAAAATGGACAAGATTGCGAACATCGCATGAGGCTGGGATCGACGGAGCTGCAAGAGGGCGTATGCCAATCAAGCCTCAATCTTGGCGTCATCCAGTTTGTCGGCGAGGTTGTCCGCATCGGCACTCGAATCAATTTCAGAATTGGCCGATGGATCTTGGGGCAGTCCATCGCTTCCAAGAGCGCCGGAGGGCTTTCGTCCACCGCCCCAGGCTCCAACAGGAGGTGCCTGTCGAGGGGACTGAACGGCGGAGGCAGCAGGGGATGCTTCAGCATCCTGGGCGGCGGGGCTGCTAACAACGTCGTCTTTCGGCTTAGTCTCGGCTTTGACTTCGTACTGAGATTCGGCCTCGACCTTGCTCTTCCGCTCCTTCTCCTTCTCTGCCTTCATCTTCTCCTTTTTGGCCTTCAACTCTTCCTGCCTCTCCTTCTCTCTTTGTGAGAGTTTCTCTTCAATCTGCTTTTCACGTTCAGAAGCGTCGACTGGCTTTGCATTGCCGAAAGGACTGGGCTTTGAAGAGGAGGGGGTCGAGCTAGTAGCTGACACGGGCTCGGCAGACCTTGGCTTCAACTCAAGCCTCTTTCGTTCGACAGGACCAGCAGATGCAGGGGCAGGGCTACTGGAGCCTGAGACGGGCTTTTTGGCAGAGCGCCAGTTGTCGATCGAGTCTGTCGCAGAGCTGAGGGTAGCGTTAATGCCTGCCTGGGGTCCGCTACCACGACGGTCGCCTGCTCCAAAGCCGAAACCCTTCTTGGCAGTACCAGGACTTTCAGGCGGAGTCTGCTCGGCGTTGAACTTCGAGCCGAAACCCATCCGATCTTGCGAAGCGAATCGTTCCTCAACGAGAGAAGGTCGTCTGGCGTCCGCATCAGTCATCCCCGAAGCTCGTCGAGGGTTCGCCGACGGTCGAGCCTCGGTAGGCTTTCCGGTCCTCCATTGCGAGGCCAGATCACCTTGGCTCGGCTCAGTTGGTGCAAGATCGCGAGGAGGGCGAGCAGGTGGAGCGCCTTGGAATTTTGCGCCGAAGCCACTGCGAACACCGCCGCTAACGTCCATGGAGTCGAAACCAGGGCCATCGGAACGAGGTATGCCAGTGCTCTCAGAACGGGGAGCGAAGCCTCCGCGAGGTTCCACAGGAGGTAAAGGACCAGCTCGTCGCCATTGGGAGGCATCATCAGCCAGGCTTGGACCCATCGAACGATCGCCGCCGAAAGTGCTCTTAGGAGCCTCAGCTACGCTGACCCTCACCGAGCGGTTGACCAACTGGGCACCGCTTCGATCAAGAGCAGTCCTAAGATCATCTTGACCCTGAAACTCGACGTACCCAAAACCTTTGGGCTTTCCATCATGCCCAGTGACGATACGGACACTGGCAACTTTCGCAGGTGCGAAGAAATCTTCAACATCGGCATCGGAGATGTCGAAGGAGAGATTGCCAACGAAAGCAGTGAAGGGAGGCTTATCGGGCAGAGGAAGTTCATCTCTAGTAGAATAGCCACGGTCAAGACCTGTAAAGCCACGGTCCCGGTCGACTCGGTCGGGGGCGTTCGATAAAAAATCACCGCCTCCTCGACGATAGCCGGAATCCCGTGGAGCCGAGGAGATGGGAAGATCGTCCATCTCATCAGCCCAAGACGTCTTGCCAGTTGCATCATCGGCAAGGAAGTCGTTGAGCGACATCTTCTGTCCTTTCTTAGGCGCTGTGCGGACAAAAAGAAATAGAAAACAGGATCCGCGTCAGACCAAGTGTTTCCTGTAGGAGAGTTTCTGAACGCTGTTGCAGACACTCCGTCCATCTACTTACGCATACTGAGCAGAAGCTGTAGCGACCTGGGTAGGGCGCGCTGAGTGAGTTTGAGGTCTGGGGTTGGTTGAAGGCAAGAGATAGAGCCACAGAGATGCACTGGGCTCGATTGATGAGAGTGTAACGCTAGGTATCGGTATAGCGGCTTGATAGTGATGAGGAAGAAGAAATCTGCATGTCACACGTACTCCTGCTGCCGCACTTATTCTACTTGTTTCCTGAGCAGAAGCTTCCGATGCTTTTGGCAAATACAGTTCGTTACAGAGACCGGTAGAAAATGATGGATATAGAATGTAAATTTCGAATGAAGTATTCGCTGTTACTTCAAACAGAAAATTTGTAGTGCTAGCTAGTAGTCTTTACCGGGGGGACTTAGCTTTGCGTTATATACGTAGGTATACTTGAATTAATAGTACTCACACGGCCTGATGTCTTGTCGTGCTGATTTGAACAACTCCATCCTAATATGTAGATGGATGTATTGGGCCTCTGCTAATTAGCAAGCTGGCCGTATACAGGCGTCATATATTTCGGGTCTGTTTTGTGCGCGGGTTGATAGTTTGGATCACGCTGCGCTGTTAGGAAA
The DNA here is from genome assembly GCA_023212725.1 of Tranzscheliella williamsii. Classification (NCBI taxonomy): domain Eukaryota; kingdom Fungi; phylum Basidiomycota; class Ustilaginomycetes; order Ustilaginales; family Ustilaginaceae; genus Tranzscheliella; species Tranzscheliella williamsii. Next base: position 50,580 of record JALBYF010000033.1, read on the forward strand.
CTTCTGTTCTGCGTTGTGTTCACTTACCAGTTTCTTTCAAATTGATACAATTATTAGGCCTCTGAGGCTGGGATAACCACCACGCAAGAAGCAAGAGGCGTGCTCTCATCTTATTCAAGACACTGTGACTACTACGGTGCACAGCTGGGCAGCGATCTAACAGTAGACAGACTCACTTCACTCCTTCCACCGCACGTACCCGTTCCATTTCATCTGGACGGCGTCTCTTAAGCTTAACCGCGCATAATACATATATGGCACTTTCCGGTTCCTCACTCCTCCGCCATCATTGTCTCCAGATTACACCTTCGACTGTGACTTCTCTGTTGCATCTGACAACGGTCTTCTGTCGCAATGGCCTCAACCAAACCAGAGCCCACGTCCAATGAGACAGCTCATGTTTTTGTGGACAACACCAACATGGCTGAATTGAAGGCCACCTGCGATGAGGCCGTGGAGAGGGTAAGTCGCAATCGGCCTCCTCGTCTTTCTTACTATAGGCCTTCTTTTGCTGATAGAACATACCCCTGTGCTCTTTCAGATCCTGTCTCTGAAGGGGAACTTTACTCCTGCTAATGGCGATACAGTCTTCTCTCCTTTCAAGCCGGATCACTTCCACACCGATCTACGATTAGCGCTCGGATTCTCTGCTTCCGCGATCATGATAGGTACTTCCATCTGGGCTTACTTCATAGAAAAGGAATGGGCTCGTAACAAGCAGGCTTGTGCTATTGCTGTCGTTATGTAGGTCATATCTTGCTTGAGCGCCGCCGTTCGAACGCCTCGTACTGATGCCCGACCGCTCGGTCACCTTCATGATAGCTATGTCGCGTTGTCGTCCGTTCAGCTTGTCGATGCTTATTTGCAAGGACACAACATCTTCCTCGGAACACGAAAGTCGCTGTCTAAGCGAGTGAGTAGCGCTTTGAGCTGCCCAGAATCCAGCAAAACGTCACTAAAACGTTTCGATGTTGCCACAGATTGAGACAGAGAGCCTCAAGATTGCGTCACCACCCCTACCCAAAGCGGTAAAGCAAAGTAACAAGTCCGACGATGGACGGCCGATCTTGACGCCACCTTCTTACACGATCGAGGTGGACTACTCTCGTAAAACCAATAAAGGAAAATCTCTTTTGGGACGGAAGAAGGATACCCTTCGTCTTGGTCATATGGGTAAGTTGCCATCGCGCTACAATAGTATATTGTTTGGCATCAGCAATGTGACTATATAATCGCACCCGTTTATCCTCGTATGAACAGGCGAATGGTTCACAGGAGAAGGCGAATTTGTGCAATCCATTTTCGAGCATCGACTTATTTCGGGTCTTCAGAAGATCTTTGGCCAATAGCGATGTACTATACACTCAGAGCTGCTTTTGCTTCTGAGTACTCTGATCGGTTGATACCCTGTACACATCGCAGTGGCCAACGCAATACAAGGTGCCGGGATGCGGACGTAGAGACGAAGCAACGTTTTCGAACTGTGAACCGTTATGACTGAATGGCCTAAGGCTGGTTGTGACCACGGATCACGTACGAAAAAGGCAGACGCGTACTTTGTGTCCCGATGTAACACGTTTCAGCTGGTCTTTGACACTGACACTCGGATATGAAGGGATGTCCGTTTGCAAACCATCTGTTCCGCAGGGGCTGCTGCCATCCTTCGCATCATACCACAAACCGTCTGAGATCGTCCAACACTTGCACGCTCATTATTGCGCAATGGCGACCCCGGTTCAATCAAAGAGCCAAGGTCTTCGCTTTCAAAAGCCTGGCGATGCTGCTTATGCCAAAGCTACTGCCAGCGCAGACGCTGCTTCTGCTGCCGCGCTCCTTTCCCGTCGCAACGCTCTTTTGCAAGACCATGCTCGCACACATCAGAAGCCTGCTTGGGCTCCGACCATGTCTGCAGCCTTTCGTTTCTTGGTGATCATTCGTGTCTCGTCTGCAATGTATGCGACGATCAAGGATTGTGACGAGTCCTTTGGGTATTGGGAGCCGTTGCACCTCCTGATCTATCCCCACGGTAAAGGCCATGCTTCAGTCCCTTTTCAGACTTGGGAGTATGCTCCCCAGTTCGCTATGAGGTCATGGGCTTACTTGCTCCACTACGTCCCACTGGCAGCGTCGCTAGCCTACCTTGGCGTCGGCAAGCGACAGGTATTTTTTTCGGTTCGACTCCTCCTCGCCTTTGTTTCTTCTCTCATCGAGGCGAAATTCTACAAGGCGGTCGCCGACACATTCAGCGCTCGGGTTGGACGGTACTGCCTGGTGGCTTTGGCTACGAGCGCCGGCATGTTTGAAGCGTCAACAGCGCTTCTACCGTCTTCCTTCGTCATGCATGCCACTACGCTTGCCTACTCCTTTTGTCTTTATCCAACTCGTCTCCCCTCTATTGATCGCTCCGTACTTTCAACTCCAGACCAACGGCCTTTCCAGAAGAATCGACTCATCGCAACAGTCTTTTGTTTCTCTGCGGGGGCTGTGCTTGGCTGGCCCTTCGGGCTCCTCCTCGCCATTCCTTTCGCAATCGAACAGCTTTTCCTCAAAGGTGATGATATCGTCGCCAACACCCAAACCTTTAACTGGCTCGCTTCAAGATGGTCAAGTGCAGTCAGTGCTGCCAGTCTGGCTGCAGTCATTGCTGTCCCTGTCTTCGTAATAGACACTCTCGCCTACGGCAAATCCACTTTCGTCCCCTTCAATACCGTACACTACAATGTGCTCTCCAAGACCCGCGGAGTAGGCCCTGAACTGTATGGGACAGAGCCTGTCTCGTTTTACTTCTACAATCTTGCTCTCAACTTCAATGTCTTCTCGATCTTGGCTCTTATTTCCATACCACTACTAGCCTTAACTGCCTACGTTGACCCAAAACGGTTTAAGCGACCTGTTTCCCAGATGCAAGCTAAGAAGGGTCACTCTCAGTTACCCCAGCCCTCCAGTCTCTTTGCATTGGCTCTCCTCCGACTCACACCCTTCTACCTGTGGCTTGCCGTTCTAAGTCTTCAAGCGCACAAAGAAGAGAGACTCATGTATCCGGTTTATCCTCTTCTCTGCCTCAATGCAGCTGTCTCTCTCTATCTGCTCCGCTCTCTCGCCGAGGTGACTTTCGTCAGGACAACCCGCTCGCCGTATAGGGTAAGTGCTGACAACTTGCAATTGCCAGTTGTGTATACCACTGACGATATTTATTGTGCCATACGGTTGCCAGGCGTCCAAATCAAGCCTCTTCACAGTCATCACTTCTACCATCCTCACGGCTGGAATTCTCTTCGGTATTCTTAGATCAATCGGGCAACTTGTCAATTACCACGCTCCTCTGGACGTCCTGTTCCACTTTGAAGGATACGAGCTGCCGGGGGTGGTCGCGCAAACTTTTCCGGAAACCCTGAGCCCTGCAATCAGAAAACGCATCGCTAAAGGGCTATCGCCCGTCGCAAGCCAGGAAGAGAAAGACTACAACGATCGAGGCTATGGCGCAGAGAACGCCGGTCAGAGCCTTGACCTTTCCATCGATCTAGCTCCATTGACACGGCTCGCCGAACCGGTTCGCCTCTGTTATGGCAAAGAGTGGCATCGCTTTCCTAATCATTTCCTTGTACCCAGCGGTGTCGAGGTGCAATGGATCAAGAGCGACTTTGCTGGCATCTTACCAAAACATTTCGACGTCGAGGGTGCCTCCCCGATGCAAGCGGACGACGTAGCTGTGCGCTTCCTAGATGCCACCATGGGATCCCTTTGGCCCTGGTCATCCGTCACGAGAAGACAACAGCTGGGCTTCAATGACTTGAACAAAGAGGAACACGACCGATACGTTGATGTCTCGTCATGCGACTACGTCGTTGACCTTGACTATCCCCATCGCAACTTGGCCCTTGAGCATAATCCAGCTTCGTCTGAGCCTCGTTTTGCTGTTCAATCAGATCAATGGGACCGTGTCTATTGTCGACCATTCTTGGATGCCGAGTCCAGTCGGCCGGTTTCTGATCCGCGTGATTCTTTCGCCCGCAGACACGGCGCTCGTGTTCTGGCGACGATGCACCGGGCTTTCTGGCTGCCGAGCGCCATGCCCGGAAGCGCGAACATGTACGGCGACTATTGTCTCCTACGAAACCGAGACGGTCGGTTCCACTCCACGACGACCGCAGCGTCGACTGCCGTATAAGCGTGCGCGTCTTGTCCTTATAACAACACGGTCGATGAGGTCCGACAAGGACTAAGCATCATCAACATCCGCACATCCAAGCCATAAAGCGCACAGCAATGAGTTTGGCTTTTCACTGTGAACGGTTCGACGTTTCGGCGAAGCGCCGCTTGCAAAAGTTGGCATTGCCATTTTAGCATTGCAACCTTTCAGTAATGATAAGCGATAGCCTTAGAGCATCTTGCGAAGTCTCTCATCGTGGTCGTGTTCGAAAGCCAAGCGGACTTCATCTTCTTGACATGCTAGCATCAGTCTGGCAAAACCTGCAGCTCTCCCTGTACCTGCTCCTTGACCTACGCAGATGATTAATCCGAGGGAGCAAAGGGTGGCGAGGGGGCCGTTGATAGAAGTGCTTTCCCAGCCGTACGGGGTGGAAAGCACGGGAGCGATACCGTACATCCGACAGACTGCACGGTGGTGGGAAGAGATGTCTGCGAGGGTTGCTTCGGCCAAGCCTGATCGTCTGAGGCAACTAAGCAAACTCAGAAGCAATACTTTGGCGTGTAGGGAGAGCGATAGAATATGTGATACCTTGCCAGATTTCACCATGGAGTCCAGAACGGATTTCATGTCAAGAATTGTGACTGCTTTCGGTGGCGTATGGGGCAACCCAGAGGCGGATAGCTTCATTTGCACCAGCTCGATGGCACGCCTGCATACGTCCAACATGCGCCGAGCATCTCCCGAGACGTTGGAGACTCGTTTGGACACGTAGGTGATAGCGTCGAGGCTGAGCACATCGGCACATCTCTGTGTTGCAGTCCTGGCTTCATCCATAGCCGCCGAAGCTGACGCTTCACTTCTTTCTTGATCCACCATGCCCAATCGTGATTTGACGATCTCGACCAGCTGGCGATCCGTATACGGCATGAAAGTGATGCGGGTCATCCCTAGTCGGCTAGCGACTTTCGGATTCAACGTTCTTTCGGGTAGATCCATAGTATTGGCGACGGCTATCACCACGAGTCTGGAGCCACGAGTGTTTGGCCAGTTGAACATGTTGTACATGACGTCCTGGCGTGCTGTGACAAGCTGATCCAGTTCGTCCATGAGCACTACGGTCGCTGCCCGTCCGGGTCCTGCTCCCACACCGGCTCCTCCAGCTGCACCCGACAGCTTGGCGCCAACACGGGCAAAGTGCGAAGATAGGAGGCCGAGCGCAGTTTTAGGCGATGTCCGTTGTCCACCGCTGATGGCGGACCACAGCAGAGTATAGGCCTGAGAAGCGTCCGCCATCTTCATACCGTTGATTTCGACAAAGGAGAACGGATTCATCTCATTGCGTTCAGCACGTGCCGTAAGGGCGCGGATGACCTCTCTAACTGTGGCCGTCTTGCCCGTGCCTGGCACGCCGGAGACGTAGACACATCCTCCAATCCCTTCCTCTACAGCATCTTCGACGCATGCCATGATCTCCTCGTACTGATCCTCCCGACAAGGAAGGTGATCTGGCGTAGCGCCGACATGAAGCAGCCGCTTAGCCTTGTCATGCGCAGAGAGCGCTCTAAGATCGTCCCCGGATTCGAGGGAAAGTTTAAGGGGTCGCGCCGGCAGTGAAGGGTGAGGCAAACTACGCGCTTTTATACCCATCAGACGTGCTTTGGATCTCGGCGTTGCTTGCGCTCGGGCAGGGCTGGTTAGGCCGTACAAAGCCTTCTGCGGTGTTGAAAGCACTTTGCGCTTGGATGGTGTCATGGGAACGCCCTTAAGCGGCTGGCTTCTCTTCTTCGGAGTCGTAGGGAGCGGTGTCTCGAAATTTCCGTCCTCATCGTCGTCAATGTCTTCTTCGCTGGGTGGAGCACTGAATTGACTGCCTTCGTTGTCAGACGACTCTGGCGTATCGAGATGCCTCGCCTTGACAAGAAGGTTGTCCTCTACCTCGAATTCGTCGCCGCTCTGGAAGGAATCATCGGAAACCGGCTCAGAATCTGAGGAGAAAGGGTTGGATTTTCTGCGACTGGCTTTGCGTTTTTGTGCAGGAACACCCGCGGAAAGCGAGTCGTCTTTCCTCGGCCGGCCAGGTCGGCGCCTTGGCAGATCCATGTCGTTGGACTTGGGCTTAGCAGGCCGACCTCGTTTGGTGCCAGCGACCGGAGCAGGATCGAGAGCGGTAGAAGCCGGGGATGCGATCGAGGCGGACGGATCCCTCTGTTCCATTCCCTCAGGGTCCACGGACCCTCTACGGGCACTTTCAACTTCCTCTACAAGATCTCTTACGCCTTGCCCTAGCGAGCAGGCCACATCGGAGGAATCGTCTTTGAGGTCCCAACCAGCGCCGAGCTTCCCCTTCTGCACGAGCTTAGGCCAATCAATTCTCCAGAACAGTTCTCTGTTAGGATCGACTGCACGCTGACAAAAGAGATGTGTGGGAAAAGACTTGTTTTTGTAGACCGTGTGTGCTTTCGGCAGAGCTCTTTTCTTGACATCTGATGGACTGTTGACAGAGGCAGCGGAGAGGCCGGAAGAGGCTTCTTTGATAGCCTGCACGCATGACGCTTGATTGGGATGTATGTATACCTTGGAAATGATTTCTTCGACATCGAATGAATAGTCGTGAAGGGAAGGACCTGCTTCGAAGGTGTCTCCCTCTTGGCCTGATCTAGAGCTGGTCTTGGTTCTACGTTTGCTCGCGACGGCGGCTTTATGAGTATAGTAAATTTCGTGTCTATGCGTGATAGATGCCATGCGCTTCTTGGCCATCGTAGACATCCATTCCGGCCAATGCAGGAGGCGGCAGACGCCGAATATCTTGCCGCTTTCTCCACTATCTGTCCACAGATGAGTGAGAATGCCGGCAAGCGGCGCTTGGTAGGACGATGGAAGATAGACCACGTCGCCTATCTGAAAATCCTCTGGTTCTTCCGTCGGCTTGATCGATGTGGACAAAGTGGATTTGGGTATGCCTTGGCTTTCGTTGTCATCCTGGTCGTCATCTGAGGAGATGCCCTCTGGGTCAGAATCTGGAACGGCATCTTGGGCTCGTCTGGTTCGCTTGAATGCTCGGTAGTGTGCGGTAGACTTGGCGTCGTCAGAGGCTATCGGCAGCAGGGCTTCGAAGGAGTAGCTTGGTAGTTGCTGTAGGCCCGGCATTATCTTTCCGGGATGCCAGTCACCAATATGCAGGGCCTGACCATGTGATCAGTAAGTGTACTAGGATTGATGGTGTTCGATAGATTCGGCACAAGTATGGGTTACTGGCTCATCTTACTAAATCTTGACTGCAAATACCACTACGATCTTACAAATATTTATTACTGTGACTGTGACTGTGCGAAATGACGGAGCTGCTTAGCAGTTAACCGCCCAAGTACTGGCTGTGCAAGCTTCCTGATATCTTATCCACCTTTCCGTGCCGTATTCGTTGTTGTCATTCGTTCTATCCGCTCAGTGCTGACGCCTCGGCCCGTTACCAGCAGAAATGCGACCAGCAATGACGGCCGCGGCCTTGTCTGCCAGCCGTCTGCGTGGCCACCGCATGGTTCCTCTTATCGCACGGTCTCTCTCGTCCACATGCTATAGGCAACAGAGGGGTTACTATCCTCCTCCGGAACCGTTTGGCGCCGACTCGATTCCAGCCCAGCCATCCCCCTTCTCCACATTCGGAGCCTCGCCTGATCTCCTCACCCACTATCTCTCGCTCCAGCCTGCACCGTTGACTCTGCGCCAACTTATGGCCCAGGGCGGCAAGCCTGGTCAACCGCTGACTCCAGACCAGTTGCTGCTTTCCGCACAGCACACTCAAAGGGAGCTGCCGATCAGGCTCGCGAGGCGCGTTGGAGGCTTCCGCGCTTTGCCCTTCATCGTAGGCAGCAATCCGTTCATCTCCAAGATCGCCCGACTCTATGCATCCAGTCTGGAGATGATCGCCACGTTTGGGCCCATCCATACACAGGAGGACAACATCAAGTTTACAGCCGTCATCGAAGATCTCGTCTCGGCTCACGCGCAAAATATCCCAACACTGGCTAGGGGATTCCAGGAGTCGAGGAAGTACATGGACGCCAGGCAGGTCTCCGCCTTCCTGGATGGTGCCATCCATTCTAGGATTGCCATTCGCATGATCGCCGAGCAGCACCTTGCGCTGTCTGCAACAGCAGAGAACTCTGGCCAACTCCATCCTAAGACAAGCAACAATATTTCCGACCATGCCTCATTACAGATCGACCCTGATCTACCTCCTGAAGGAATCTCGCAAGGTCACCACGACTATGGTTCGCCCACCGCCGTAGGCATTATCGAAACGCAGCTCAGCCCGGCGAGGATGACCCGAATGTGTGCCGCATTCGTCAAAGACTTGTGCGAAGGCACCCTTGGGTCTGCGCCCGAATTGCTCCTGGAGGGTGATCTCGACGTTACCTATACCGGAGTTCCGGTCCACCTAGAGTATGTGATGACCGAGCTGCTTAAGAATTCGTATCGCGCCACAACCGAGAACTTTCTGAAGCGGGCATCTCAGCACCGACAAGGCGGTCAGTCCAAGATGCCGCCGGTGATTGTGACGATTGCTCAGTCTGCCAACCATGTGTCGTTGCGCATCCGCGATCAGGGGGGTGGCATCTCGCCGCAGAATCTGCCGCATGTCTTCAGCTATGCCTTCACGACGGCGGGCAGCGGGTCGGAGCTCGATGAAGCCGAGGAAACCGGCGGCGGGCCGTACGCGATGCAGGCCGTCGGCGGCACCGGCGGTGACGCGCTCGCCGAAATGGGCAAGATGGGCCTAGCCTCCGGCCTCGGCACCCTCGCCGGCCTCGGCTACGGCCTCCCCATGGCCCGCATCTACGCCGAGTACTGGAAGAACGGCTCCGCCCTCGACCTCGTCTCCCTCTACGGCCACGGCTGTGACACCTTCGTCAAGCTGCCTAGACACATCGAACTCTCTACCACTGTCATCTGACCGCCCTTCCTATCGCGCTTTTTTTTTGCATGTATTTGTACCATTCGCATTTGTACACGCAACTGCTCAAGCATCGTATTTAACAGTTTACAGCATCTCGTGGCGCTTTGCTCTGCGTAACGCTTCAACAGGAAGAGTGATAGGACGATTAAAAGAGCGGGTGAAAAGACGGAGACGGGTGTTGCATGGTGCGAGAAGCGTCGCAGTAGGGTAAAAAGAGGGCAGCTTGACGAAGGACGAAGGACCGAATTTATTCCTTCTTGGCCAGAGAAATGACCGGAAGGGTGAAGTAGGAGTTAGTGGGGGAGAGGAAGGATGCTGTTCCGAGGTAGTAGCCCGCGAAGCCGGTAGCGATGCCGAAGCCGCCTCCCGCGGTGAGAAGCGTTTCGTTGCCCGTGTAGTTGTGGACGGCCAGTAAGATGAAGGTGATCCAAAGCAGGAAGATCAAGGCGAACAGCGATACGGATCCACGAAGGGAGGCGAATAGGTAGACGGTGGTGATTCCAAACCAGATCCAGAGGAACATCCCAACAGCGGACCCAGCCTCGCCCGCGTAAGGTGAACCGGCGGCATAAATGCCAGGCTGGCCATTGTTAGCACCTTCGAAACCAAACCAGGGGATCTACGACGGGATAAATATCGAACGGGGAGATATGAAACCGAAGAGCGTCAGTACTAATCGGCTTACAAGGTGAGCTTCTTGTCTGCCGGTGGATGCTTACCAGAATCATTGCGTAACCCCACCAGAACATTCCAAAAGAGCAGAACACGGTGGCACCAAAGGTGTTGCCGGAGGCAAACTCCCAGAGTCCCGCCAGATACTGTGCGAGACCACCGTAAGCGAGTGCAAAGCCAATGACGGCATTGGGCAAAGCAATGTCCCGGGTGCCGACGTTATAGAGAGAGAGAAGGAGGGTAGCGGAAGAGAAGCCGTATACTGGGGAAAAGGGGCGCGCAATAATGCAAGAGTCAGTTGCGGTTAAGAGAATCGGGGTGTTTTTGGTATGCCACTTACCACCCAGAGGCAGGGGATTTGCGATTTTTCGGTGCGAGTTAGCGATGGCGAGAAGATCGTCATCTGCCAGGTGACCGCCAGGCGTGAGGGTCTTGCTCAGGCGATTGCCACCGGTGCTTCCGCCGCTGTATTGAGGAGCTTGATGAGGGAATCCCTTCTCCTGCTCGTAGGAAGAAGCACCATTGCCATTGAGAGTAGCATTGGTCTGCTGGGCCTGCAGGTGGCTGCCGTGACTGTTGGCCCCAGCGGCCGTGTGATGATCGTTTCCGTTGACGACTTCCGCCATGATGTAGACGAGTGGGGTAATATCTAAACGATGACCAAGAAAAAACTTGCTGTCGGAAGCGTGACAGTTCTTGAGGAAGAGAATGGGGATGAAGGTCGGTAGATTGGATGGAGGTGATGGGAGTGAAAAGGGCAAGCGGAGTATGTAGGCGATGTGGGTAACGCTCTGTCCGGCCAAATGCGTGTAGAAAGCGCGAGTCGAGATCGTGTTGTGACAAACCAAAAGGGACGAGACTGAGATCTCAGAGCCACATTCATTCCAGACTAGGATGCCGGAGAAGAGCCTACGAAGAAGCGCCGCTCCTACGAAGACGCTGAGCTGCAGGCAAGCAAATTACAGGCTAGTACGACAGGGAGCCGTCAACCGGCATCAACTGCCGTCTCGGCGGCAACCGAGCAAGGGAACACGAGGACTGGGCAAAGCAGGCATATCAAAGCAAGGATGACACACAATGGGGGCGAGACGCGAGAGCTGCGGGACAGGGCGCTAAGGAGACGCAACTGTAGGGTGTGCAAGCGAACCAGATGGGGGTGGCTCCTTCTACAGCTTTCCTGTTCTTAGGGCCATCAGACGATGAAGCTAAGAAGCAGTAAGGGAGAGGGACTGCCTGATCAAATGGCAGCTCGGCAAGATGCTGCTGTGGCTGACTCAAGCGCCTTGGCGAGGAACGGTAGCTGTTCAGCAGAGCGGAGTTCAGCCAGGAATGGCCAAGCAGAGGAGGGGTGACAGACAGTGGACAGTGACAGTGACAAAGACAGTCATTCCAAGCGTGTGTTGTTGACCATGCTCCGCGTACACACGTAGTCCGTGCATCGTGCAATGCGATAAAAATGGTAGAGTACAACGTACATGACGTGGGCCCAAGGAAGCGGAAATGCGGACTCTCTCTCCGCCCTTAGTTTTCTGTAAGGTGATTCACTAGTGAAATGATTTTCCTTCGTGGGCAGATACCGCGGAGACATAACCCATGCATGCATGCATGCACCTGAGACGCGTAGAGCGGCGCTAGATCTACCAGACGCGGGGTAATTTTCGTCCTTTTCCACCTGTCAGTCACAGTCGCATATAGCAAGCGCCATAGTGACTGGGAATCAAAATTGACCGTGCCCTTACGTGCTTTGCTCTTTTTCTGCCTCGCTTACTGTAACTGCGCTAGAGAGACATTTGGCCGGATGAGAGAAAAATAGAAAACAGCAGCGCTCACAGTCTCGGAACCCTCACATCCAAACAAAATCGACTGGCATGGCGCCGAACTGGGACTGATGCCAAGCGGAAGATGGCCCGCACACGCGCGTTCTCAAGCTATTGTGATTCACATTTGATTCAATTTGGTAGATGTGTTTTTGTTTTCCATCTCCATGCGTCACGCGCTTCACTCCTACTGCCTCTGTCTGGGTTTTCGCACGTTCATGATTCGAGCTGACCTCGCCAAGCCGGATCGCAACGGTTGCATGACGGCCACGGCACCACTTACCGCTCAGCTGCATGATCGCCTGTCTCGATAGCAAGCGTTACGTTCCTTTCTCCGTTTCCTTGGATCGCCCTCAGGTGACACTGCAGGAATCCGGCTTTGCTGGACCTGGCTCGATCGCCTTACCATTCCTGAGATCTATCTCGGCAGTCGTAGTGCGAAGGCAGTAGTGTGTTTGTAGGCTCGAGGTGCAGCAGCAGCTACAGCTGCTGTATAGCCGAGTCGCTACGCGGGGAAAAGGGGGAAGTCAAAGAACCGACGGGCCGTTGGCAAAGACCGTGTGTGTGACTGTGACTGTGTTGACTGTGACTGTGACTGTGACTGTTGTGACTAGCACCCCGCACGGGCGTGCCCGCATCGGCCTAAGCGTGCTTGGCCCATGTTTTTCCCAGACTACGGCATGAACGCTTTGCCAAGTTTCTCCAGACTCCGCATTACGTGCGTTGGTGGCGCTTCATGCCCCAAGCGCTTTTTCACTCACACTGCTCTTTTCCACTTGGCGCAACACACGCCCTCGATCTACTCGAAAACAGACACTCTACATACAGGATCGAGGCAAGCAGAATGTATGACACATATGCCTACCTCGCTGCACACCGCGCCCGGGACGACGGAGCAATGTTGTTGAATCAGCAGACGCGGTGTCCGAGGGGTTCGTTCCGTAGACGCCTTTCTACTTGCCCCCCTCGGGAACGATAGGTCTATGCTATCCCTCAACAACCTTCTCCATCATCCTCGTTTGAAACCATTCCCTTCGCCCATTCTTTGCCCTCTCTCTTTATCTGACCCAACCCTGCAACGTCCATCCACCTCTATCCTACCTAAGTGCAGGCTACATAGGCGTAGCGACCAATCGCAATGGCGGCCAACTACAAGCATCCTAGCCTGCTCCAGCAGTTCGGACTGAAGAAAGATCCCAACTCAGGCGAGCATGTTACCACTTCTCAAGGCCACAAGTTGACGCGAACCGTCACGGCTGGCGGCCACGATGTGGACTCTTCCCAGCCCGGTTTCCCCGTCTACCATCGCAAGATCGCAAAGTAAGTTGCCATGGCTCCCCCATATCTGGTCCTATCTAACTGACTTTGTCTAACCTTGATTTGACTCAAACTACAGCCCCTTTCCTCTGGTCTGCATCAGCACGGGAGCATCACTGCTCATGCTCGGTTTGGTCTTGATTCAGAACCGTGGAGTCCAAAACCCTGCCATTTGTAAGTCTACCAAAAACTAGTCAAGCACATCTATTCGTGTCGTTGCTAACGCTCCTGTTCGGTGGCGGATACAGACATGGTGATTGCCCTCCCCCTCGGAATGGTTGGCAATTTTACCGCCTGCATGTTTGCTTTTGCTGAAGGCTCCACGTACTTAGCTACCATTTCTGGCAGTCTTGCTGGTCTTCTTGGCGGCACTTCGCTCCTTTTCCTCCCCTGGACCGGCATCCAGAGTGCCTATTTGACCGGAGCTGCCAGCCAGATGGCTGGCCTCAACGAGTACTACCGCGCCGCAGCCCTTGTCTTCTTCGTCTCGATGATTCCCATCTTTCTGATCTTCCTCGCTTCCTTCCGAACCTCGATGCCAGTCGCCACAGCTGCGCTCTTCATCGTAATTGCTCTCGGCTGCCTCGGCGGTGGCTACATTACAGGCATTCCCAACCACACCATTCTCGAAGTCAGCGGCGCTTTCTTCATTATGATCGGTGTCTTACTCTTCTACTCTGCCCTTTCCGTCATGCTTGCCGAAGAAGGCGCGCACATCCTGCCCGTCTTCCCGCTTGCCAGATGCGACTAGCGCATTCAGCTCTTTCCTCCACTATCTGCGCGACCACAGCGACAAACACCCTTCCCTGCGCGATTTGGAATGCTACATAAACGATGCTCATCTTCCTCGTCCCATTCAATGTCTGCGACTTCCCGTCCTGTCACACTGTCCTGTCAAGCTAATCGAAATCCGTCCCCGCAGTATATTAATAATATAACCCTTTGCCAGAGCGTTGCGGACCTCTCACCTGAGAATAAAGCGATATAGGCGGGAGTAGATAAACACCTTTCCGTCTTTGCCAGTTGTACTATACATCCGCGTCGCCCTGAGCTGTTGTCGAATTCTCTTATCTGATTGCCGATGCGTGGCAACTGAGCGAGCTGGATTCCTGAATCCTCACAGTTCTCGAACTTCTTGGCGAATTACTGAGCCATCTCGTCGACGTTGTCCTCTCAGTACTACAATATACTTCACCACCGCCTCCCGTCTGTTGCTGTCCACACGCTGAGAGGATGGATATCGAAAGGTAGGTCATGTGACCGATGTGCACTTCGTCTTGGGAAGGAAGCACTGAAATCTGTTCTTTCTCCTTCGTGGCCATGTCTTGTGCCCTCAAGCTTTCGGAAGGCAGGCTATGCCGCTGTCGATCGCATCTGCGACTATTATGCGTCTCTGGAGAGCCGTCCGGTGGCGGCACAGGTCGAGCCTGGGTTTTTGTCAGCGGCGATCCCAGATGCGCCACCCGAGGAGCCCGAGGCGTGGGAGAGCATCGACGCCGACTACCACAATAAGATTATGCCCGGCATTACGCACTGGCAGCACCCCAACTTCTACGCTTACTTTCCCTGCAACGCCTCATTCGAGGGCGCAATTGCCGATCTCTATTGTGCTGCTATATCCAATCCAGGCTTCAACTGGAGCTGCTCGCCGTCGGTCACCGAGCTCGAGATCATCATGGTCGACTGGGTTGCCAAGATGCTAGGCCTCGACGAAGCCTTCCTCTCCACCAGCAGCTCGCGCACCGGCGGGGGCATCATACTAGGCTCCGCCAGCGAGGTGGCTCTCACGGTCGCAATCGCTGCAAGGGAGCGGTGCCTCCGGTTGCTCGAGGCCGACTATCCGCCGCCGGACGCAGTGTCAACCGCGAACGGAGACAGCGCTGCGACGACCCAGGCTGCCCTTGATCCGGACACGCAGACCGGTTCCAACGGTCGTACCGCCTCAGAAGTCGGTAACCAGGCCACGCCCAATGCGAACACACAACTGGCTCGCTGGAGGGGAGATCTCACCTCCAGGCTGGTTATGTATGGCACCACCCAGACCCACTCGATAGGCGCCAAGGCGGCATTGATGCTCGGCCTCGACTTTCGCGCTTTGCCTGTCACCAAGGAGGACGGCTACGCTCTGCGTGGCTCCACACTCAAAGCGGCTATCGAAGAGGATGAAGCGCAGGGCCGCGTGCCATTCATGCTGATCGGTACGGTGGGAACGACATCTTCCGGCGCGGTTGATGAGCTGGGGGAGATTGTGGAGATCACGAAGGGGCGGCCGACGCTGTGGCTGCACATTGACGCGGCGTACGCGGGCGTGTGCCTGTCGCTGCCCGAGATGCGAGCGCAGGCGCACCTGGCCGCCATCAACCAATACGCGGACTCGTTTAGCACCAACCTGCACAAGTGGGGGCTGGTCCAGTTCGACTGCTCGCCGCTGCACGTGCGCGACCGCGGCGACCTGGCGCGCGCGCTCACCGTCACGCCCGACTACCTCCGCACCAAGCATGGCGACGCCGGCAACGTCCTCGACCTGCGCAACCTCCAGCTCTCCCTCGGCCGCCGCTTCCGCAGCCTCAAGGTCTGGTTCGTCCTCCGCTCCTTCGGCCAGACCGGCTTCCGTCGTCACCTCCAGCACTCCATGCAGCTCGCCCGCGTCTTTGAGCAGCATCTCCGTAACGATGCCTCCAGCCTCTTCCAAATCGTCGCACAGCCCCGCTGGGCTCTTGTCGTCTTCCGCATCAGGCCCCCAACAACCAACGCCGACAACAGCGTGGACCTCGACAAGCTCAATCACGTCTTCTGGGACAACTTGCAGACACTCTCCGCCCAATTCCTCTTGACGCAGACAAGTCTCCCCGAAGTCGGCTTCTGCATCCGCTTCGTGGTAGGCAGCCCGAGGACCTCACAGGAACACGTCGAGAAGACCTGGGAACTGATCGCTCAAACGGCACGACAAACATGGAGCAAGTATTCCGCGCCAGATCCCTTTGAGGGCTAGATGAACGTCACGTTGGAAACCGTTGCCATTGCAAGCTGCGATCGAGACCTAGTTCGATTGCTCAAGATTGTGAATGTTAATGCAATTAACGGCAGGTGTGGCCGATGGCTCTTACTTGAGCGGACTAAATGGGAGAGGACGCATGATCTGGGCGTGCATTTTGTCGATAAGCTTGACCGTTTGACTGACGGTGTCATTCCAGGTCTCAACTTGCCAGGCAAGGTCTCTCGTCCTCTTTCGCTCTTCCAAGGAAGGGTATTCCCAGATGTGAAACACGGTGTGCAGCCCGCCGATCTGGGTGAACCACGCGCCGATTGGCTCCACGAACTTGCGTCGGGCTTCTAGGCCACGCCTCCAGTGCTGCTCCCACTCGAGCAAGTGTCCTGGCTTGAGATGGTAGGTTCGCAGCTCGTAGAGGCCGTTGGTGGTCCTTGGCGGACTGGATGGCCAGAAGCTAAATTCTTGGGTGAGCCAGTTGGAACGGTTGGAAAGCAGGGGTCGGAGACGCTGGGTG
The DNA here is from genome assembly GCA_023212725.1 of Tranzscheliella williamsii. Classification (NCBI taxonomy): domain Eukaryota; kingdom Fungi; phylum Basidiomycota; class Ustilaginomycetes; order Ustilaginales; family Ustilaginaceae; genus Tranzscheliella; species Tranzscheliella williamsii. The sequence goes on from JALBYF010000033.1 coordinate 66,996, forward strand.
AATTTTTGGAAGTCCGGGTCGTCCCTCAACGCTTGTTCGGCCTTGTCGTAGCCCGAGTAGCCATCGTACTCCCAGATATGGTAAAACGTCTCGAGGTCGCCAACAATGACTTCCCAACTGCCTGTTAGCCTCATCGGCAAACCCTTGTCAGCAAGTTTGGGAAAGTAGTCAGTGATCAACGCGCGGTACTCGTCCGATTTTCCCGGTGACACATTTTGCCTCTGGATCTCATGGATGTATTTGCCCCTTGCGACCTGGTTGGAGTGAGACTGGGTAGTGACCCCTTCGGCTTTGGCTTCATCAGAACCATGCAGAATGGACTTGAGCAGGCCTTGCTTTGGTTGCTGCGCCTGCTCTCGGCCAGCGGAGGGAGCCTGATCGGAGAAAGTAGGGCTCGAAGGGAGGATCAAAGATCGAAAAGCTACCGACTTGGCGGCCGGGCTGGGACTGTTGCGTGCCCAGGTTCGGGCTGCCGCGCGCAGGGTGCGGCCGGCAAGTGCTGTGGACATGTTGCAGAAGCTTAGGCTTCTCCTTGCCTCAATCGCTTATGCCCTAGTCGGGATGCAATTCGGTTTGGCGCGAAGATCTGAGTGAAGAGGCAAGTGATGGGTGGGAGTAGGATAGCGTTGCTTGGCTACCCAACGCTCGAGCCATGCAGAGACGACTCCAAAACCGTTGGTCAGTCTTGACTTGACTTGCCGTTGCATCAACTGGATTTGCGGGGTCCAGACTTCACTCCGTCTCTGAATTGCTTTGCGAGTGCTTCACGTGACGTCAACACACAGGACAGAGAGGAATTGAGTTGTAGAGTGGAAAGGCGGTACGGGGTTGGATAGCTGGTCTCGCACGACAAAAGCATGTTCCTTACAAGTATTTCTTTGGTTTGCCGGCACACGGCTTGGCGTCATCGCTTGCGTGGAAGTCGCCCTTTCCTCCTCAAGCAGTGTGTCTCGGTTGACCCCGGCCAAAATTGGGCCAGAATTGTGCACAGCCCTGAACCGTCACTTTGCAACTAGGCAGGGCTACTTTCCTCTCTTTCTCCAACGATCACCAGGTCCTCACCGATCCTCATCCATCCGACACACAACAGGGGTTGACACACGTACTTTCGTCGCAGGACGCCTTAACGCTTCGCTTTGACACAGAGTCAGATCACGCTTCGCCCGCATCGCACGCATCGCAGGGGCTGTCCAGTAGCGACAGCATGTCGTTCCTTCGAAAGGCGCAGCAAACTGTCGCCCATACATCCAAGCTGCCTGCTTTGGGAAACAAGGATCTCAGAGCTTTGCAGGATGTTATCACTACCGAAAAGAATTTTATCCAGGCGAACACACGGGCCGCTTCTGACTTCAAAAAGAACGCCGAAGCATTCAAGGCCTGGTCTGCCAACGAAGGAGATGACCTCAACGACGTCGTCGGTAAGGTATCCCTACTTTACGACCACTACTCAGCATCTCAGAATCGTCTGAATTCCCATCTGGGCACCGTCCGTCTGCACTTCAAGTCGATCAGGACTAGAGAAGAGGCCCTAGCCGATCTCAAATCACGCAAACGCTCCCTCGGCTCCGATATCGACAAGGTGGAACGCAAGCTCGCAAAAATGGGCCCCGAGAACAAGGAGCTGATGAGGGTCACTGCCCAGCTAAAAGACATGAGGAACGAAATGGAAGGTCTACGCATCGAAGTCATGAACGAGGAAGCTGCCATCGGCGATTTCAAGCGTAGGACAGCGAAGGAGGCTCTAAGCATCAAGTCCGGCGCCTTGCTAGAATTGGCAGAGAAACTCACCATCATCGCGGAACTTTCCAAGGTCATTCTTGATGAGATCCCCCTGCAGCCTACCCAGCCAGGTATGCCACGTGCCGAATACCTTTCCTACGCAAGGACCGAGTCTCTCTTGCAGGAAGGCACCCGGTGTATAGCCGACGTCGCTTTTACTCCTTCTGGGCCCTCTGTCGGCATCCCCCGTTTCGGCGACATGTCGATCGCAGATAGCACCGCCAACGATTCGAGGGAGCTCGGTCATCAATATGGGATCAACGACAGCAATCCTTACCACAACGCTGCACAGCAGCACAGTGACAGTGGCATGCGCGGAGATACCGGATACAGTCCCCCCGCTCTCAGTAGCGAAGACGTGGCACGTACGCCCATTTATGCCGCTCATGCCGCAAGATCGCCGTGGGCGCAGGACGCAGAGCAAGCTCTTTCTGACCCTGCGGGCAATGAATGGGATCAAGGGCCTTCAGACAATGCTGCTAACACATCTTCAGCTGCTGCCGCTGCTGCTTTGGCTGCCACTGCTGGCACTGATCTTAATGCCGATCCTTCGCATGGCCATTCACAGCAACACGACGGCGGCTTCCTGATGCAGACAGGCCATTCCGGTTCCGGATCAGCCGGGGCAGGGCCGCAGACAGGCTCGAATCGTAACAGCGGGGATAATCAAAGCGCCCATCGCGGACCCACCGATTACGCTGCCCAGGGATCAGCCAACGCGACACATTCAGCCGACGGGCGTCATTCTGACGCCTATGATGGGTACGAAGCCTCCTACAGCCCACAACACGAAACCGGCCTGCCCGCACCGCCTCCAATGCTAGCTGCACCCACGCTTCCGCCCCTGCGCACGGCTTCTCCGTTGAACGAGTCTTCGGCAGCTGGCACCAACGGGGCCGGTCCAGCTGTCGCCCATGCCTCCTCGCTCGCTGATCAGGGCGCAGTTGATGACTCTGCCTACTTCCAGTCCATTGGAAGCACCAGGGCTATGCAAGAAGCTGTGCGCAGGCCCACTTCGCCCATGACCAGCGCCAACCGTGCCTCCTCGTATGGTGCTTTATCTCCCGCTGCCGCGCAGGTTTCTGGCGGGGCAGAGGGCAAGAAAGTCACGGCTGCCGCCTTCCGTCGCGGGTTCAACCGCAATCCCTCGAGTCAGGCCAACATGACCATGTCGCCTTCCACGTCCGGCTCTGGGATGGGATACGACGAACCTGGCGCTTCGCAGCCTCTGCCTGTGCCGCCTGGGGCGTACACCAGCACGACGCCCGAGTCGGACTCGCTCACGCAGCCGCTGCACATTCAGAAGCGCAACTCTGACTCGCACAATCCGCTCATGGAGGCAGCTGCTGCCGGCGCACCTGCGCATTTGCAGGGGCGACGCTACTCGAACGACCTGCACTTGTCCGGCTCGGACCACCCTGCGCCGCCGTATCTGCCGGACCAGGACCAGCAGCAGTATGCGCCGCCCCCGCAACCGCACCGCCAGCCCTCGTCGCAATATGCCGAATACGCCGCCCCACCCCCGCCTGGCTACGGGCACACGTAGTCACTTCGCGCAGCTGCGACACCTCCCGCGTCCGAGTATCGCGACCGAGTACTATTGCGTAATTTGCCCTGCAAGACTTCGCCCGTCGTCGCGACCCCCAATTCACTGTTCCGCTGACCAGCTATGTAATGATACCACTATCAGGAGTACCACTGCGCTTTGCCCTTTATGTGACTGGCAGATGTGATGCTGGCGGACGTGATGGCATGTTCGGATTATCAGATGCGTGCTAAAGTCAAGTTGTTCTTTAGAGAATAGGCAGATGGGCGGAGCTCTGGCTGGTGCTGAGTGAGGAGGCGGGGCGGGGATCTATTGTACATGGTTGGGGCGGTGGAAGTGGTGGGAGCAGGGAGCGCGGCTCACACGTTGCGTCGGAGGGGACTCGAGGCGAACCTGGGCTCGGCGGAGTGGGCTTTGGGGGTTTCGGCGGCGGCGAGCTCGGCTGCTGCGGCCATGGGCGGCGTGGCGGCGGGAGTGTGGGAGGCGTCCGCGAAGTAGTTCTGCGGGGCGGGGGCGTCGGGCAGCGTGTAGGGGCTGGGCGGGAAACTGCGCGACGCGGACGGGCTGATGGCCCGACTCTGCGGGTTGCTGGCGGGCGGCACCGGCGAGTGCGAGCCGGACCGCACGGCCGCGGCTGCCGTCGACCGCGACGAGACAGGCTCCTCGTCGTGCTCGTGCCGGTAGGGTTGCGGCGTATCGTAGGGGACCTGGTTGAAGAGAACCGAGACCGACTCGCCGTAGTGGCTCCGTCGGATCGTCTCCGCGAGGACGTGGGAGATGTCGATCTCCTCAATCTTGGAACACCGGGCCCGATTGTACGACTGGGGCAAGGTGTTGGTGACGACCAGCTTTTCCAAGCTGCTGTTGGTGATTCGGTCCAGCGCGGGCCCGGAGAGAATGCCGTGGGTGACGATCGCCAGCACTCTCCGCGCACCGTACTCGATAAGCTTCTGCGCAGCAAGCTCGAGGGTTCCACAGGTGTCGGCCATGTCGTCGACGAGGATGGCCGTCTTGCCTTCGACGTTGCCGACAAGGACCATGCGCGACACTTCATTGGCACGCTTCCTCTCCTTGTGGAAGAGGGCAAAGTCGAGCTCCAACCGGTCTGCCAGCGAAGTGGCACGCTTAGCACCACCGGCATCGGGCGAAACGATGACCGAGTTTTCGACATCGACCATTTCGCGGATGTACTGGAGCGCGGCGGGCTCGGCGTAGAGATTGTCGACGGGGACATCGAAGAAGCCCTGGATCTGGCTGGCGTGGAGGTCCATGGTGATGACATGGTCGCAGCCAGCGTTCTCGAGCATGTTGGCGATGAGCTTGGCAGTGATGGGCGCACGGCTCTTGTCCTTCTTGTCCTGCCTGGCGTAAAAGAAGTGAGGGATGACAGCCGTGATGCGTTTCGCTGACGCCGTCTTGCAGGCGTGGATCATGATCAACAGTTCCATGAGCGAGGTGTTGGGCGACACGGCAGCACCAGTGGGGGTAGGTGAGACACACGAGGTGTTGATGATGTAGCAGTCATGCTCGCGAACGGATTCGGCAATGCGGACGATGGACTCGCCCGACTCGTTGCGAGTGACGGTAGCTTTGCCCAGCGGCTGGCCGAGACGCCGGGCAATAAGAGCGGCGAGCTCGGGGTGGGACGTGCCCGAGAACACCTTGATGCTGCCTGGAACCGAAGCCATGGTCGCTAAGACGAGTCCGCCAGAGATGAAGAGCGAACTGGGGCAAAGAGAGAACGACCAAGGTGACGAGCAGAGCAAAGCAGCTTCGGAAGATGTCGACTAAGTTAATGCCCTTCTCGCCTTGCCCACCCAAATCAGTGAGCGAATACCGTGACTGCAACGCCCGTGAACTAAATTTTGCCCTGTAATACACAGGACGCAGATCCAGAATCTCATAGCTGGGCCCTTTACTTCCATTCTTGACCGGTCTCGCACGATTGAATTTCACCAGTCTGAGCGGACATTTGCATTGCCTGATCCGACATCCGCGATTCAGATTCACAATTGGCAGCTAGCACTGTGTTACATCGTCGGGTCCACAAAGCTTCACGTTGACATGCGAGTGTGGCTGTCACCGCGATCTGCCAAGTTGGACATAAAGCTTAGCAAATCATATCCAGTCACATGTGTGAGTGTGAGCCGCCTGAAACAACTTGCACAGGTTTGTCAGGGCCATCAACTGATCAGCTAATCCAACAACACTTTCCTGTCTTCCTCTCTTCCTTTAGCCGTCACCCAGGCCGTTCGTTAGCATCCCCTCTACGTATGTTATTAGGTGAACTGCATCCCTACCCGTTTTCCCTTAATAGCCCGCTCAATAAACCCGACTGAATTTATTTCGCCTATTCCCAGCAGTGGGCCTATTTCCCAATTCTTTTTCATACATCGTGCCATGGCTATCAAACGCAAAGAAGAGCATAGCTCGGTCGGCCGGAATGCCGATGACAAGGCTGTAGACGCCAAACCTGCTCCAGAACCCGACGAAAAGGAGGCTGTAATGATGCGACGCTCTAACAAAAGAGCCAAAAAAACGTCTTCCTCCTCCCTCGCCGACGAGCCGAACGGAGCGACCACAGGGGGTCAGCAGATCAGGAACCAGTACGGCGATGCCGCCTACGCCAAGTCCGGCGTCACAAAGGCTGGTATTAAATGGCACAGAAATGATTTCAATCCCACTCCCAGACGTAGAGACGACGACCTTACTCCGCTGCAACAGCTGCAAGAGGCACTCGAGCAGCATGCGCCAAGCACGAAAAACGACGCAGGCGATGGGAAAAACGTGCTATATTGGATGGGGATGCGTGATCAGAGAGTGCACGACAACCGCGCTCTCGCACACGCCTCATCGCTCGCTGAGGAGAGAAGAAGGACAGGCAAAGGCGGCCATCTGATCGCCCTTTTCGTCCTTAGCCCGGGTGACTACATGGCGCACGACAGGGGCGCCAGGAAGATCGATTTCACGCTCCGCGCCCTTTCCAGCCTCAAGACCTCTTTCGATAGACTCGACATCCCTTTTGTCGTCTTAACACATGAGCCAAGGACCGAGATCGGGAACAAGGTGTTCGAGCTATGCCATCGATGGAACGTCTCCCAGATGACGGCCAACATTGAATATGAGGTCGATGAGCTGTGGAGAGATACTCAAATGGTGAGAGAAGCAGACAGCAAGGCAGTAGTTGTCAGTCTTCTTCACGATTGCTACGTCGTTCCGCCGGGTCGCGTGCTCACGAACGATGGGCGACCGTACTCCGTATTCTCCCCATGGAACAGGAGATGGACGGATATCGTCACGAGAGACATGTCGCTCCTTGAAGCGTCGCCGGATCCACAATCCAACGACAAGGGCATTCGCGAGGATCCTGTGCTCAGCGCCTTATTCGACCTGAACAAGCTCGGCAAAGGGTTTGGCACTCCTAACGAGCTCGAGGGGTTCGAGTGTCCCGATCGCGATTATTTAGCCAAGCTTTGGCCAGTATCAGAAGATGCACCACAGCAGGTGTTGAATAACTTCATGAGGACTAAGGGCAGTCTGACCGTTCTCGACTCGCCCGCGAACGAACCGAGCAACGAGGACGTTGGGCGCGGCTCGAAAGAGTCTCGTCTCGGGCGATACTCGGAGGGGCGCAATCTGCTGAGCGAAAACGGGACTTCGCGGATTAGCCCGTATTTGGCGTCAGGGCTAATCTCTCCGCGCGAGTGTCTCCGCCGGACCATGCAGATCACGGGCGGCAAGCTGGCCATGGGCCGCGATTCGGGCGCGGCCATGTGGAACACCGAGATTTCGTTTCGCGACTTTTATGGCCATGTGCTGGCTGCGTGGCCGAAGATCAGCATGGGTCGCGCGTTCCTCTCCAAGTACGAGGCGCTTCTGTGGGAGACGGACGACGCGATGGTGCAGGCGTGGAAGGAGGGTAGAACCGGCTACCCGATCGTCGACGCTGCGCAGCGCCAGTGTCTGAAGCAGGGCTACATCCACAACCGCGGCCGGATGATCTCGGCCATGTTCCTCACCAAACACCTCCTGCACGACTGGCGCCTCGGCGAACGCCACTTCTCGCTCAACCTGGTCGACCAGGACCTCGCCAGCAACAACGGCGGCTGGCAGTGGTCCGCCAGCACCGGCACCGACCCACAACCCTACTTCCGCGTCTTCAACCCCGAGCTCCAGTCGCAAAAATGCGACCCGCACGGCGACTACATCCGCCACTTTGTCCCCGAACTCAGAGGCGTCCAGGGTCCCGCCATCCACGCTCCCTTCGCTCGCCTCTCCCAGGCCGAGTTCGAGAAGCTCGGCTATCCGAAACCCATAGTAGACCATCGAGAGGCTCGAGAAAGAGCGCTCCGCAGGTACAAAAACCCCGGAGCCAACTAAGTCCTATACCTCTTTTTATACCACTTCCATTCACAAGCTTTAGCTGCCATGCCGCTGAGTGAGTGTCAGTTCGGGCACGTGTAGACCACGCATAGTTAAATGTCCATTGTTATACAGAATGAAGAGAAATTGCGATATCTGGACGAGGCGGATACAGGTATTCGCGCCTAGATGGAGCGTTGGAGAAAGCCGTATTTGAGGCTCAGCTGTGCCTGCAGTCTGGGATGGTAATCTGCTTGAGCTTTTTGTCTTTGTCGAAGAGGCCCCAGTACGGCTCGACACCGCCGTAGAGTTCGTTCTTCCAGTCTTCGTCGTACAGCTCGAACCAGAAGTAGCCGGTGCCGTTTTTGTTGGCGTTGCAGACGTAGCCGTCCAGGAAGGTCTGGAGTTCGGCGATGCCTGCTTTTGCTCCTGTGGTCTGGCCTTCGTCATTGACGTAGGTCATATGGGCGGAGTCGTTGGCTGTTGATGGCCACCCGGTTTCGGCGATATAGGCAGTGGGCTGGTTGTCGGCGGCAGCGGCGATGTTGGCGTCATTCTCCTCAAAGTACTCATAGGTCCAGCCAGGGCCGTCGGCGACCAGCGTGCCCGCGAACCACGCATGTACGTTGGCCATAAAGTAGTCAACGCCGGCAGCCACCGTGGCGGTAAACTCACTGCCAGCATCCGCGGTGCCGATGGGCATCGTCCAGCCGTACTGCGTCGCCACCTTGCGGAATTTTTCCACATATTGAACCAGACTGGCGCCAGACCCGCCGTTAAGCAGATATTCATTGCCGACCGAAATGCCGCCGATTTGCTTTGTCCCAAACTGCTGCAAGGCCCAGGTGATGTTGTTGACCTGGCGGTCCCACACGACATCGCCCGGATCCTCGGAATTGAGATAGATGGCAGGGAATATCGTCAGATTCGTCTTGGTGCGCTGGATCGCATCGAGCACAATGGCGGTGACGTTGCAGTCGGCACCGTAGAGCCGTACTCTGCTGGTGAGCTGGGATAGGGTCTGCACGTCCTCCACAACGGAAGCTAGTTCGACGCCGCAGCCGGTCGTGAACTGCGAGTTGAAGGGGGTGTAGCACATCCCATAGAAACTGTCGTACAATGCGGCGTTCTTTGTAAATTGGGAGGGATCGGAAGACAGCGCGGTGGTGTTGGACGAGCTGCCGGCAGCGGTGGATTCTCCCTTGGAGAACTTCATCTTATACACGACCACTCCAGCTGTGACGCCAGCGGCGACTAGAGCGAGAATGACGGCTGCTATGATCCAGGGTTTCTTGCGCGACGTCTTGTGGGGTGACGCCCCGTAGCCGAGCGCACTGGGTCCGCCTGCGCTGTGCTTCTCTTTCCAGCCGGCGTCTGGGTTGGCGTAGTCGCTCCGCCCGGAAGCGGGCAAAGGAGGCGCCAGAGAGTCGTTCCCTAGGCCATACATGCTGTGGCTCTCTCCATGGTAGAAATCTGCCGCCAGTGGCGGTGTCGGTTCGCCGTACGGTGCATCGTGATAGAATGGAGATGGCTGACGGTCATAGCCGCCTTGACTCACGAGATTCTCGCTGGAGGCGCCGTACGCGTCCTGCCTACCGTAGGGTTGGAATGGGCGTGACATGACAACACGAGGCAGGAGTCACGGTCGAGATGGTCAGACGGAGTCGAAGCGGAAGCCGCACCCCAACCAAGAGTGCTAGGAGGCAAGTGGCGGTGAGGAGGAGGGCAACCTAAGCCGAAAGGTCTGAGGGATACAACTGGGGAAAAAGTTGAGGGAGGAGCTAGGGTAGGTCACAGATATGGGCAAGGTCCTTGATCGGCCTTGGCATCAAGTTGGCGTGCATGTTGAAGCATTGGGGACGGAGGAACGGCACGCCGGCACTAAGGGACGCTGCAGGGACATTGCAGAAGACAGGGGATGAGGTGCAGTTGGACCTCATGGTATGCCCGTCACAGGTACACCACTCGTTAGGGAGATGCGTGCCACCCATATGCGAGACCTGCCGATACGGGGTTAGCTTGGGTGGTGCGGCTGCCAGCCAGCTCTAGATTGGTCAAAGGGCGGCTGGTTCAAGGGAAGATCGCCACTGCACTTCGGTATAAAGTGTTGAGTTACTCTCTGACAGCGGGCCAGCACAAGCACACAGCGCGCTGGCTCGACCGTGCATCGGAGATTTCCATAGGGCCACCGCATGAATCGCATTCAGATTCACCATCATACAAGGCATGTGAACTGTGTGCGACTCGATTGTATGATGCGTCTTGTGCTTGCTTTCTGCAATCAGAGGACGAACAAGGCGGCCGCATGGTTTTTGTCCATGCTGAAGCACGATGATTCTTTCGACTGCATCCATCGCAGCGTAATGTTGGCTTGCATTGCAGCACAGCAGGCGGGCTAGTGCGCTTTAAGCCAGTCTAACACGGCTTCTTGCAGCCGCTCGGTTGCGCGGCCACGGCTTGGCGGCATGCCTCCTTGCCCGCGTCTCCTTTCCATCCGTCTTGGTGGCGCCACCCGAGACGCGTCGCGCCATGAGGTTGAAGATACAATCCTATACCGGCCGGGAAAGCAATCAACACAACACTACGCCCACAGCATCTCGGCCATAGGGACGAAAGCGGACGCTGCCACTCATCTCCCTCACCTCATCGTCGAATTGTCCTCGATTGTGGAGACCAGAACTTGTGCCGTACACCAGCCGTGCGAGTGGAAGTCATCCCTTACCTCATCACGAGGTCCTCAAAGCTACAGGTGTTCACTGCCATCCTCTTCTCTGCCAGTGTCCATCCTAGCGTCGTTGTTTCCACATCACACCGTTGCATAAATGAGCTGCATGTATGTATATGGAAGTGGGTCTGCAGCCTCAACTGCCCCTGCTCGCGACTCGCCATTGTTTCAGGCGCGCAGGCCCGGGACGGGTAGACGTGCCCTTGCTTAGTGGCTTGTCCCGACGATCTGTCCGTCTGCAATGGTGATCGATCCGCTCAGCACAAGATCGTCTTTGCGCGAGCTCTTGCCAACCCAGACCTTGTACTCGCCGTCGACGATGCGGAACTTTTGCTTCTCCACGTCCCAGACCGAGAAGTCGCGCTTGGTGAGCTTGAACGTGGCCGTCTTGGACGCTCCGCTCGGCTTGAGGTCCTGCACCTTGTCGAATCCTCGAAGCTGTCGGACGGGAGCGTCGGCCCGTTTCGGGTAGCCGAGGTAGAGCTGCGCGACCTCGTCGCCCTGAACGTGACCCACGTTCCGGATCTCTGCCGTGACCTCGGCGAGGTAGCGGAAGAGGCTGCCGGTGCCTCCGGGCATCTTATCACCGTGCGAGGGTGCCGCGACGCCGCTGGGCGCGAAGCTGTCCTTGGCGGACTTTTGGATCTTCAGATTCGCGTAGCTGAAGTTGGTGTACGAGATACCGTGGCCGAACGGAATCAGCGGCTCCAGCCCCAGCTGGTTCCACCTGCGGTAGTCGATGTAGAGACCCTCGGTGAAATCGACCTGGGGGTCGCTGGCCGGGCTGCCAACGATCTTCGGGTAGTGCTCCGCATCCTTGTCGGCGAGGATCGAGTAGGGCATCTTGCCGGACGGGTTGACGTCGCCGTACAGGACGTTGGCCAGTGAGCTTCCCGATTCTTGTCCGGGCAGATGCGGGAAGACGAGCGCCGTGATGTTCGGGTGGTCGAACCAGTCGCTCATCAGGATCGGGCCGACGGTGTGCACCACCACGATCGTGTTGTTGCTCTGCGCAGCCACCGTCTTGATCAGATCGTCGCCTTGCGCATCCAAGCGCAGCGAGTGTCGGTCGCTGTTCTCGCCCGAGCGCGCTTGCACAAACACCAGCGCGGCGTCGGCCAGCATAGCCGTCTGCTCGATCAGCGCCAGAGTTTCGGCATTGTCAGCGTCGTAGTCGAACAAGACATCCTGGACGGCGCCGCCCTGCTCCCTCGCCTTTTCACTGATGCCGGCAAGAGGGTCGATCAGGTACGGGAAGTAACCAGCACCTGATCCCCAGCCGATAGCCAGCGTGCCGTTCGACGTGTGGTTGGCCGGGCAAAGCTGCGAGCCGAGGCCGATCCAGCCCTGGCAGCCGTTGATGCCGTACGGGTTCGGCCCAGCATCGCTGCCAAACACCGCGACCCGCGCTTTCTTCGCGAGCGGTAGGCCGACATGGATATCCGAAGTACCCTGCGGACCGGGCCTCTTGGAGGCCTTGTTGTAAATCAGCGTGACCGCTTCTTCGGCCACCTTCTTGACCACCTTTGCGTGATCGCCCTGGACGTTGCGGTGCTCGTTCACCACCGAGCCGTTAAACATGGTGTACTGGTAGCCGTCCTTGTAGCTGACCGTCGGGTAGCCCTCGTCCTGGCCGTGCAGATACCACTGAGCCAAGAGGCGGACAATACCGTCGTCAATGCGCTCCATCTTGACCTCGTTCGCCTTAAGCGCGCGGACGAGATCAGACCCGCCGACCAGGTTCTTGTAGCCTCCGGTCATGCCTCCGGGCATGACAACGTCCGAGCCGGCATTGTAGGTGTTGGAGGTATTGAAGGCGGCAGACCAGTCGGTCACGACAAAGCCTTGGAAGTCGAGCTCGTCCTTGAGCAGGGTGTTGAGCAGCTTCGAGTTTTCGCAGCCCTGCGTGCTGTTGATCCGGTTGTAGACGCACATGATCGCACCGCTGCCGGCTCGGACGGCGTTCATGAAGGGCCAGAGGTAGAGCTCGTGCATGGTTCGGTCATCGACATTGGCGCTGTGGGTGAGCTGGGTGTTGTTGCCGGGGTTGAGCGTCCACGGGTCGGACGCTGCGTACAGCTGCCGGAAAGTCTCGCTCTCGTAGGCGACAAAGTGCTTTGCAGTGGAGATCACACCGTTGTCCTGCGTCCCCTTGACCGTGTAGAAGGCAGCCTCGCCATGCAGGTACGGGTCCGGCCCGAAACCTTCCCAGTTGCGCCCCTGGAAGGGACTCCGCCCGAGCGGACCGCCCGTGACAGGGCCCAGATGGACATTGACGCCCTTGGCCTTGAACTCGGCGCCGAGGGCGTGTGCCCGCTGATAGATCAAGTCGCGGTTCCACGTCGCCGCGGTGGTGAGGCCGGCGGGGAAGACGGTGACAAAGTCCGACGCGCGGAACCCAGCCGGTCCATCCTGGAAGCAGAGCTCCGGGATGCCAAAGCGGTCCACGCGGCCGAGCGTGCCTTCGCACCGGCCGCCCGTGATGCCCGCGGTCAGGTTGACCTTTTCCTCCAAACTGAGCTGAGACACGACACCGCGCGCCTTGTCCACGGCCCATTCCCACCCGCCGTTTCCGGTTACAGGATGGAACGGGCTCTTGACATCGGCGAATTCGGGCCCACCACGGTAAAAGGTGCCAGCCAAGGGCGCGGTAGCTAGCGCCGAATTGTCGGCCGAGCTAATGTTCCAGGACAGCTGCGTATCGTTCGAGACGTCTACCTGGCGCGCCTCGAAAAGAAAGCTAAGGTGTTCGAGAGAAGCGGCCTCGGCGCTACTAGACAGCGCTGAGGCGGCGTAGATCGCCAAAATGAGGTACGACCAGTTGGAAGACTTCATGGTCGCTCGCTGATGCTGGGTCGCTGTTGACACCAGTTGAGGCACGTCCGACACCGCAGAAAGTGGCTCGCAAAAAACACACCGGAGGTTGAAAGCGGTTGGATGCCAGTTCCAGCTTACGGAGCGGGGTTGGATGTTGTTCTTATACAGCTATCGAAAGCCGTGTGGGGTACTCGGCCGGCGACCCTGTGGTCAAATGAATGCAGCCGCTAGTCGAGCTTGTGTCGATTCTGCGGGGGCGGATCAACGAGTCCGATGACGAGATGACCGGAGAAATGACTGAATGGCAAGTAGCCTTGGGCGGTGGACATGGCGGTTTCGAGACGCCGGTCTAGAGAGCAGGTCCACCGGCGTACCCCCGTGCCGGGGATTAGAGCCGCAGACATCAGAACGATGGGAAGCTCATAAGCTTTCGCCAATGCGATGGCGACGGAGGCGGGGGTGGAAGCGCGGAAAGCAGCGAGAGAAGACCGAGGCGAGGACGTACGGAACAGACGGGGGCTGCAAGCGGCGAAGCACTGTTGCGAGACTGCGAACCTCGCTTAGCAAGGCTGGGCGCTCTGTATAGCCGACGAGTCATCGTACTTCGACCGCTCGATCCACCATGCCTGCAAACGTGGAGCAGGGCGCAGCGAGTAGCCATGCTCCTATTGGACAGCCTGGTCTCGCGTGGCTGAGTATGCGAATTGCTCCTACAAGCGTAAAGGCGAGCTTAGCAAATATGCGACGCAGGGCCAAATGTGAATCACAATAGCCGCGCACGGCGTGAGGCGCCTGGGCCAAGACAGTCCGACCACAGACCACATGGAAAAGCGAGGCCTTGGCGGAATGGGATGGTGAAACTCGGCGGGTCGCTCAGCTTAGCTATTGCGACGGCGGGTGGATGTGCGCTTGCGAGCCGGATCCGCGAGATGGCTGATCGTTCGCTACGATGGAAAGAACTGGAGGAAGGTCTTGGCCGTAGCGAGTTGATGCAGCGGGCCACAACTGCCCGCCGCCATCCGGCGCAGGCTGAAACAAGGTGAGCGGATGGGACCTGGCACCGGTTGCCGGTCACCGTGCCGTTGAAGTAGGATAGTGCAGAAAGAGGCTTGCTTCGCGTGACCGAGAACGATAACGCGCATAAAGCGAACGAGCGGCAGCACTCTTTCCTCTTTGGGCGAAGGGACATGGAGAAAAGGACTTGCCGGCTAGGTTGAAACGGCCTCATGTGATCACTTGACTATGGCGCATGAAGATCGAGGGTCTTGCAACCTGCCCCACTTGCCCCACACTTTCCTTTGTTGTGGGGACTAGATACAGCTATGACAATACAATGCCGTGGAATTGCGCGGAGACGCCGGCGAGGAAAGGTCAGTAGCGGTTACACCGGCCTCCTTTCCTGGTCGAGGCCTTGTTCCCGTCGCTAGGGATGCGGGTAAAACAGGTCGCTAGGAACACGAACCATGCGGACGTGAGGCTTGGAGAAGCAAGGCAGCTAGCCGCGCTGTTTCATCTTTTCGACGCTCACCCTCAACGGGGATAGAGAAGCTACACGCACGAGCTAGCTGCCGTCTGGAGCCTTTGTTGCTGTCGGCCATTTCTCGCACGTATCTGGTGCGGTGCTAGAAAGGCAGCAGTACGGATTTATTTTCCTTGCCCACCCGATTCATTGATATTACACGTACTCAGAACTCTATTCAAGTACTCAGGCACGAACTTAGTACTTCCTCGAACGACCCAATGCCGCCGTAATCACACGCGCGCACATGTATCAGACTGACAGCCGCAAGTCCTGACGCTACGCATCGACACAAGTAATTGAGATTGAAGTCTGCGTAGCCCTCTTTTCCACTTGCCGTCTACCATGACCTGCGATGGAGATGCGGTCTCACTGCGATGAGTGCGCTCGTGATGAGAGCTCCGCCCGTCGGCAACAGTGGAAAGGGAATAGAGGAGATTCGAAACCTTTTCTCCGGCCTTCGTCTGCTTTTCGATCGGTTTGGCGCGGATCAGCTCAGCCGGGCGGCGAGGTCACTCCTGCGGCCGGGGACCCCACGAAAATCGGCAGACCTGCTGCGCAGCTTTTGCCGGCCAGATTCATATTCAGTGCATTTCCAAAGGTTGCCGGTTTCGCCTCCTCGCTTACACTTCTGCTGCCCCGCCTGTCCTCTACTCCCCATGGGGCCACACAAGCGGTCTGAGTCACAGCAACCAGACCACGCAGCAAGGTACAGGTTTAGTACCGGAACGGGTAAGCGCGCCCTGTCCCGCGTGGTGGCTTCGTTTTTTTTCTCTCTTTTCTTTTCTTTCCGTGTACTCAGTCCGTAATCACTCGTAGCTGCGCCGCTACTCGCCTGGTGCAGAAGAACCAGGCACTGCTCAGGGCAAGAGGCACTGAGTGCATGCGAAAACCCATGCAGGCCGGATGCCGCACGCGGCAGCACGGTCCCCCTGCGAAATGGGATGCATGTCAAAAAGTAGAAATACCGCCCCGCACCCCCGCTTTCCGTAACCCCGCAAAGCACCCCTCCTTCTCCTCCTCACCACAAGCTTTTCCTTTCCCGTTTCACTATGCCGAACGTCGTTGCGTCCGCAGCTGCGGGCAACGAAGTTGCCAATGCTTTGGCACAACACCGACTGCAGCTTGTAGGTGCCACCGGCATTGCTGGCCTTTTGAAAAATGGTCGTACCGTTGGCATTGCTGTTTTCGCTTCCATGGGCGGCTTGATCTACGGCTACAATCAGGGACAGTTTGGGCAAATTCTCAGCATGACCGCGTTTGGTAAGGCTAGCGGAGTCGAAGGCATCACCAACCCGACCATTGCCGGCCTTCTCACTTCGATTCTCGAACTAGGCGCCTGGGTGGGTGTCCTGATGAACGGATACGTCTCCGATGCCATTGGTCGAAAGAGATGTGTCGCCGTAGCGGTGGCCTGGTTCATCCTCGGCGTCATCATCCAGGCTTGCACACGTGGCGGCTCCTACGACTATATCCTTGCCGGCCGAGCCATCACGGGCGTCGGAATTGGCTTCCTCTCCATGATCGTTCCCCTTTACAACGCCGAACTTGCTCCCCCCGAGATCAGAGGCTCGCTTGTAGCTCTTCAACAGCTCGCTATCACCTTCGGCATCATGATCAGCTATTGGATCACGTATGGCACTCAGTTCATCGGTGGAACAGGAGAAGGTCAAAGCCGCGCGGCCTGGCTCGTACCTATCACCATCCAGCTCCTACCCGCCATCATCCTCGCCGCAGGCATGTTCTTCCTTCCAGAGTCCCCGCGATGGCTGATCAACGAAGGCCGTGAACAGGAATCCCTTTCCGTCATTGCCGGCCTTCGAAGGCTCCCGCAAGACGATCTCTTGGTGCAGCTGGAATTCCTCGAAGTCAAAGCCCAAAAGCTTTTCGAAGACCGCGTTTCGGCTCACGATTACCCGAACCTCCAAGATGACTCGCGAGCCAGCAAATTCAAGCTCGGTGTCGCTCAGTACAAGTCGCTCATCACCAACCCCGCCAACTTCCGCCGAACGTCCATCGCCGTCCTCGTCATGGTCTTCCAGCAATGGACTGGGGTAAACTTCGTGCTTTACTATGCGCCTTTCATCTTCCAGAAGATCGGCCTGCACGGGAGCTCCATTTCCTTGCTTGCCTCCGGCGTCGTTGGCGTTGTGATGTTTTTGGCCACCATCCCGGCCGTTCTCTTCGTCGACACATGGGGCCGAAAGCCTACTCTCATTGCCGGCGCCGTGCTCATGGGCATTTGCCACTTTGTTATTGCCATCATCATCGCCAGATGTCAAGATGCCTGGGCCGTTGGTGGCGCTGTCGCCGCCGGCTGGGTTGCCTGCACTTTCGTCTGGATCTTCGCCGCCGCCTTTGGCTTCAGCTGGGGCCCCTGTGCTTGGATCATCGTGGCCGAGGTCTTCCCGCTCGGCCTCCGTGCAAAGGGCGTCTCGATTGGCGCGTCCGCCAACTGGCTCATGAACTTTGCAGTGGCCATGAGCACTCCGGACTTTGTCACCGCGGCGCCGTACGGAGCCTACATCTTCTTGGGGCTGATGTGCATCATTGGCGCCGCCTACATTTTCTTCCTCGTTCCCGAGACCAAGCAGAAGACGCTCGACGAACTCGACGCTGTATTCGGCGACAACTCTGGACGATCCAAATGGGAGGCCGGCCTGATGCTCGAAGCCCAGCGCGACGTCGGTCTGCTCCGACTTGCCGGCATCGAAGAGCCCAAGGACGGCTTCCACGACTCTCAGTCCGACCACCTCAACGAGAAAGACGCTGCTTCCGACAAGGAACACAGCGGAGTCATTACGCACACCGCTTGAGCGTGCCGGTATTTTCCATCGCAATAACGCAGATAGCCCTGTGCTAGCCTGGATCTCTCCATAGTCACCCTTCTCTCCCCTGATGTCGCTTCCCTTGTCTCGGAGACTTTCAACGCGGCCGCAGCACTCCCTTCCCCGCTCATCACGGGTCAGCTATGCTGAAGGCCGCTGATCACGACGCTATACCCCAAAGCGCTCCTTCCGCATCCTGATTCGACCTGCCCACGTGTACTCCGCTTCCACCGGTCCGTTTTGTGTATGTCATCCATGCTCCAGGAAGAAAAAGCGTCAGCGTTAGGCCTAAGAATTGCGTACAGATACAACCCGCGGGTTTTGTGCTCTGGTTACCTCCATCAGACAAAGTTCTTGTGTCTTGTGCATGCCTTGAGACCCTTGTCACAGGCGCGCTGTACGAGTCTGCGCCTGTGCAAAGCCCAACACCATCATCGCTGATCACACGGCTCGACACGACAATGTCGATCATCCGGTGCCGTCCTTGAACCTTTTCTCATAGCAGAGTACTTTGCGATTGACGAGGCCCTACCTCCCATGCAGCAGGACTCCTAGGGCGGGCGAAAGAGAGATACATGTATGTGGTCTAGAGCCCACAGAGCTGGATGAGGTGGAGCTTCATCCGTCCTCGTAAATTCACCACGCACCTCTACCTCTTGGTGTAGCTCTTAAGCATCTACTAGCTATACATTAGTAACGCCGAGTGCAGTACAGCCTGTTCATAGCACGCGCGCTTTCTTGCCCAGACGTCAAACCGCTGTAGCACCCAGTAGGCCAAGAGTCACCGCCTATCTTGTGTCGATAGACGTAGTCACCGCCAGTGAGTCTCCTAGAGCTAGCATAGTCTTACGGAACAGTCACCGTTACCGTCCTTAGAGGTGGAAGGGTTGGGGCGCCCGGCTGGCGTTGTCATCGTTGCCTTGCAACCACGGGCTGAAGGGGTATGGCCGCTTGTGCTCTTCCGGACGCTAGTCCGTTGTCCACAGCTACCGTGACAGCGCAGCGTTGCAGCGACCGTGCTGCGTGCCCCTACTTTCCGTCAAAGAAGGCAACGGCAAGGTCGCCAGTGCGACACTAATTATCGGAAGGCGTCACCGTGCAGACGCCCGGTTGTCTGTGTACTCTAGGCGATCGAGCTGGCAGGACGCTGAATGCAGAGGTCTGACGGTGTTCCATGGTCTTTGAGAGGAATGAGTCAGGCCTCATCGGCAGCAGTGCTCCTCTGGACCTCAGCGCCGATTCTAGAGATGAGCGTCACGCATAACACCCGAGAGGCCATACCTTGGTCCAAACCCGGACAATGTGTATCGGCACGATGCCTAATCCATTGCCATCATACCGGGTAGCCGGCCTCGGCCGGCCGGCGATGCGCCTTCCCCTGGCCCTTCTTGGGTAAATGGACTTGCCATGGCTGAGCACGCTAGCGACCGCCTGTCAATACACGTTGTCCATGCTGAACGAAGGCACGGCCTCTCAGGTGCTATGCATGACGCTCATTCTAGAACCGGCGCTGAGGTCGAGAGGTGCGCTGCCGCTGACGAGACTTGACTCATTCCTCTCAAAGACCATAAAACAAAGTCAGGCCTCTGCATTCAGCGCCCTATCACAGCGACCGCTTAGAGTACACAGACTACATATCACGGTCTTGGAGATGAGTGAGACTTTTTCTCGTCGGTAGGAGCGCACCTCTACGCGGATGATGACCAACAAAAGTAAGAAGGTAACTGAGCAAACACAGATGGCAACGCTGTGCATGCTGCCGCGTACGGTCGCTGATGGAAACCTATCAAGTGGGCGAGCGGGGCACTTCCATATAGGCCGAGAGAGGCGGCAGCCGTCGTGCGGCGGTGGCCTCCAAACCGCCAGATGAAGCGATGCACCGCACCCCACTGAGGCCCCGAGCTTGCAAATAGCTAGCGACGCTATTTCTAAGCCCAGGTTGAGCCAGCCGCCAGGCGGCCGTTCTGTTCG
Organism: Tranzscheliella williamsii; assembly: GCA_023212725.1. Taxonomy (NCBI): domain Eukaryota; kingdom Fungi; phylum Basidiomycota; class Ustilaginomycetes; order Ustilaginales; family Ustilaginaceae; genus Tranzscheliella; species Tranzscheliella williamsii. The sequence continues at coordinate 86,543 of JALBYF010000033.1, forward strand.
GCAAGTACCCTGAGATCTGTGCATCATCTTCACAGTCTGTGGAACTAAGCATGGTCTCTCAGCTGTGTCCGTGCAACATGTGTTCCCGGAAAGGACCATCCGCAGGTAAGGTCAGCCACAACGCGCGAGTCTTGAGCAGGGCATTATCTTCCAAGACCAGCACTGGGTAGAGTGGGCAGTCTTTGCTCAGCACGTCCTAATGTCCTCTAGCTAGGACAGAGTGCTGACCATCGCAGCACGCACTGACTACACTGGCAGGATGGTTGGCAAGATTACAGAATGCCCCCTAGCCATAGCATTGCATGAGCTGGGTACAGAAGCGTAGCGACACATTCGCTGCGCCGCCTACTCCTCGGAACTGCCAAAGAGGAAGTCGGCGAAGGGCAAGAGCGCTGCAAGCTGCATCATCAGTACGCCGATGCGGAACGAACCGACAACCCTTGTGCCTTGCATCCAAACAAACAACGACGGTGACTGGTATATGCTTTTCATTGGGCGCATGCTGGAAAACGACCGAGTATCGAGGCGTTGATCCAGAGTAAAGTACATAAGAGCAAGAAGGATGCACGTCGCGACAAAGGTGACATTTTGACAGGGAAAACAGAGTATATGCGACGGGTTTGCGAGCTGCGCACGCTCGAACCCAGCATCGGGGCTTACCCAGCGAAAGGGAAAGCGCTCGTGGCGGATGGCGGCCAGAGTCGAGCATGATCGCCAAGACGGCATCCTACCGCAAGTCGATGTTGCGCAGACCTACTGCTTTTCCGGAACGGTGCTGGCAGGGACTTCATCGTCAGAGTGGCTGCCCTTGCTGTACACCTCACCGTGGTCAAGCTGGTTGAGCTCGTCCTCCTGCTTGTCGAGCGAGCGGAAGGAGTACCAGAAGCCGATGCCGGCGACGAAGGCAATTCCGCCGAAGACACCGTAGTTGGCAACGAGCAGAGGATCTTCTGAGAGCGCGATAAAAGCCTGCTGAAGCGCAGCGGCAATGGCTGAGGTGAAGAGGAACATGGACATGACGAGCGATCGCATCGACTTGGGTGCCTTGGAGAAGGCGTACTCCAGACCGGTGATGGAAGCCATGATCTCGGAAATGGCGATGAGGACATAGGAGCCGGACTGGACCCAGACGTTGATCTTCGAGGGAACATTGTTTCCGTCAGCGTCCTCGCAAGTGGAAGCGCTATTGCCACAAATGGAGTTCTTGTAGATGTAATGTTGCACGACAGCGGCCCAGACCATGGCAAAGGCACCAGAGAAGAAACCAATGGTGATCTTCTTGATAGGGGTAAGGATGATGCCTGCTTTTCGGAGTGCGGGGTAGATTACCAAGTCGAAGATGGGAATGAAGAGGATGAGCGCAAAGGGGTCGAGGTTGGAAACGACCTCGTTGGGAAGACCGTTGACCTCCATGGAAGCGGCCTGGGAGACGAGATTGTTGTTGATCTGGTTGTAAGTGAGCCAGTAGATGGGGAACCAAAGGAAGACGGTGCAGGCTTTGAAGCCACGTCGCACCTCGTCGACCCAAGCATCGTCAAAGGTCATCCAACGAGGTTTGGCCTCACCGACCTGTTTGGAGGGCTTGGCGTTTTCCCAAAAGTCATCGGCGCGCATCTGCTTGAGCGTCTTGACTGGGTTCAGACTCCATCGGCCCTTGGCAGCGAAGCGCCACAGGCGGAGACATTCGGCAAGAACCGAGCCGGTAGGGGGAGTCTTGACGTAGTACTTGTTGCCAAAGTAGAGGACAGGAATGCAGAGGACGAAAACAAGGGTGGGCAGGGTGTAGGCCAGCCAAAACCCTTGATACTTTTCAGCAAAGGACATGCCGAGCTGACCGCCAAGGGCACCGATATTGATGAAAAGGTAAAAGTACATAAAGATCCTGCTGACGGTAAGGACAGGATCGACGACGACTCGTTCGCCCGACTTGAGAGTCTGGACGGAGAGCTTCGAGCCGTTGACCTGCTCGGCAATCAGCGGCGAGACCGACGATTTGAACCAGCCCGTGCCCACGCCCATGACGACAATAGCGACGGCAAAGCAGGCCATGGCGCCGTCGGGATGATCCATGACTGTAGGAACTGACGAGACGATGAGCAAAACGTGCCCGACCGTGGCGATGGCAACGGCGATGCAGATGGTCTTGAAACGACCCCAACGGGTGTCGGCAAGGTAAGCACCCAGGATGGGCATGCAGTAAACCCAGAAGGTGTTGAAGGTGGTGAGAGCGGTGGCGGTGCGCTGGCCTTGGTTAAGAGCTCCAGATTGACCGTCAGCGCCACCGGCACCGGTACGGGGATCACCACCGCGCAGAGTGTTGGCGGGTCGTGGTTGCTGAATGAAGTTCTGGAAAACCTGGACGCATCCGTAGTACGAAAAGCGCTCGGCCAGTTCGCAGAAGCCAATAGTATACATGGTCCAGGGGAGCTTCTCAGGAACACGCCGAAGAACAGCAAGGTCCTCCTCCGTGGGAGCTCCAAAGTCGCCGTCGGTGACGTCGACCTTGTCGTTGACGGGGACTCCATGTTCAAGATGGCCTATGGGATGGGTAGCGTCCTTGCCGCTGTGTGCCTTGACATCGGCAACGTAGGCGTCTCGATCAGCCTCTGCCTGGCCGGCGAGGGCGGCATCCTGGATATCCACAACCATGGCGTCTATCGAGACGTTGCGGGGGGATAGCAAAAGGTGAGACGCTAGGGAGGGACGCAGGCCAGCTCGAGCGGATTGGGTACGGATGGCAAGAGCAAAGCGGAAGATCCGTGGAAGAACGGGAAGAAACCAGGGGAAGACGGACGAGGAACTTGTCGAGGGACGAATCAGGAGGGGGGGAGCGGATTGGGCCTAGTTTATGAAGGAGCAGGATCACGCAAGAAATCAGGCGTGGCGCCATCCATCCTACGGAAGATAACAGACGCCATTGGGGGAAGGCCAGAGCAGCGTGGCAAAACTGGACGCGTCCAGCTTGCACGCTTGGATACAGTAACACACGACCTGGCGCGCCGCCTGCGACGGATGGGCCGCCTGACAAGGCATGCGTACCTTATCGAGGCTAGCGTGGGCAGCTATGCTCCCAGGGCGCGCATCTACATGGCACTGGCGAGGCTCGCTTGCTGGCTCGCTATCAGTGCAATGATACCTGGTGCGGCAGCGCCCAGAACCCATTCAGGCACGAATCGCGTGCTTGGGATGCTGCTATTGAAATTGCACACGAGCGAGGCAAACGGGCGGAGGAGGAGAAGGTGCCGGTTGCTCGGATGCGTTCCGCCAGTGACAGAGTGGCAAAAAGGAGAAGAGGCGAGGCGGCGGTCGAGAGCTACGGGGAAGATGCTGCGAATTCGAGGCTTTCCTTGCTAGCCGAGGCCATGGAACGATCCGAGCCGATACCAGTCTGAGTGATTTTCCTCCCCGCCCCTTCAGGCAAACACCCTTGACAGACCGCACAAGCGCCGGTGTAGGAAGTGGAAGTGGGAGTCGGTCACACTTGTCCGATTACACTTCTTACAGAACGTCCCTGTCGGTTGCCTGCCACACTGGCGCACTGCCATTGTGACCTTGCAGCTTGCCCGGGATGGCGACGAACAAGCAAGTCGTCGCGTGGTCGGCAGGCCTCTGACCGCGGATGTTGCGCCCACAAGCGGCGACGATATCGGGAGGCAGCCCCACACCACTGTTCTGCGCGTGGATGACACCTCGAGCATGCGGTCACGGCTTATCTCCAACGAACAAAGACCATTCAGCGCCCGTGGCCGTAGAGATACGGTGGTTTGTCAAACAAGAGCAGTGAACTACAAAGCCAGCTTGCGCAAGCATTCTTGTGATTCACAGTCTTGCATTTGCGTTCAAATGCGTTGCTTTATTCCGCTGCAAAAAAATGTCCTTCTTCTGCCTGTCTGTTTCACAGTTCTGAAAGCAACCGAGGCGTTTCGATAGACCTCGAATTCAAACCTACTATCAACGTCCCGCCAAGTAAATCGCTTAGGTATTGATACATTCGAAATTCTCTTGCTTGGGCTGCAGTACCGCCGTTTTCTTCTAAATGCAGAAAGGCAGTCGCTCGGAGGTCTGTCTTCCGAATGTAGCGGCGAAGCGCCCGGTTCATCTTGCCGCCCGACGGAATCGCAAACGGTCGGCCCGACGGGAAATACCAGAGCCAGCCACACAGACGATACTGACAACGGCGCTACCGGACTGCAGGAACGACCCTGCCAGGCCGCTGTATCCCCCCTCTTCATCTGGTGCTAGCGCACAGAAGCTCTTTGACCTGGGCCAAACGTCGGCGTAGTGGGTGGCGTATTGGCGAGGTGAGTCGCTAGGAGATCGTGAACATGACTTGTACAGCGAAAGTACTGTACACTCCGTTTCAGGCTGGTGTCGCTCCGCCCGTGTAGTGGCAACAAAAATTCAATCAAACTCGAATTCGAAACGAATCGATTCGAATCCCGACCTGACTGGCCCGCCAACGCCAGCCTCTCGGAATTTTCGCCGTTCTTCCCTTATCGGTGTCGTAGTTCTTCTTGCATGAAAACTGTTGAGCACATCTGCAAGGTTCAGCACGACTGACTACAGGCAGCGACAGATTGTGGGGATGCCCTCTGTGACAAAGCTACACGCTCAGAACGGTTAGAGGAGGGCGAGTGTCTGGAGCATCCGGTTTGATACCCGGCCACCGTCCCTGTTTTGGGGGTCGAAAGTAAGGCTGAACAGGAGATCCTCAACCACTCAAATCTTTTCTCGATTGCCATCGCGGACTTGTCCGACTTGACCGGTACATGCGGCGGCTGCATCTGGCCCAAGCCAGTCAGCGTGTACAACCGCTAAGCAGAGACAAGCAGCCAACGACCATGGCCCTGTCGCGCGGCCAACGAAGGAAGATCCAGACAAACTGGACATCTCACACAAACAGAACCACGATGAGGACTATGGCGTGCTCGTCAGCGAACCCAAAGGCGGGGTAGTCGGCATCGGTTTCTGTGGCCCGGCCCAATCACGACAAGGCTAGCTCTGCCAAGGCCTTTGTCCACTACACTGTGCATGTTGTGGCGGAGGGAGAGCAGAGTAGTCAGCCAATCAGACAGGATCCATGACGAAGCAGCCAAAATGTGTGTCAATGCAGTCCTAGTTTTATGTTGGGAAGACAAGTAGATCTTCCGCGACCCGTTGCCATGCCGTTCTTGTCGTGTTGGCCGGGCCTGGTGAACTGATTGTTCGGAAATCGGATGAAATTGACTCGTACGGCAATCTCGCTTCCGAATCACATACAGAAAGAAGACCGCACTCGCGAAATATCAAGCACAGACCAACTGAGGGCCATGGTACGGACCCTTGCTCAACCATCCCGAATAGCACTTTCCGCACAACAAACCACCTGCTAGTGACGCGCAGGCGTGTTCAAGAATGGCAACGTTACCCCAGCTTGGACACGAGCAGACATCCCATGCTGGGCCCAGCTCGTCGCCTGGTGCGGGCCTGGCCACTCCACTCTCCCAGCACGTTGGTGCAACGGTACCAGCGGCGAACCCCATCAGCCAACGGGTCCGCTCCATCCTTCTGCAGACACATAACGATGAGAACGATACAAAGCGGGCATTAGACACTCTAGCAGACATGTACCCCACCCGGTCGGCAGGGCTCAGCAAGGGCAAGCAAACAACTCAGCTGTCGCAGCGCCAAGGCGAGCTTGAGGAGCCGCAGCAGCACAGGCTGGACCTCGTCGACACAGCTCGCGTACGGTCGAACCTGGAGGCTGATGCGCGCAAAGCGATACTTTCAGCAACCAGAAACGTCCTCTCCATGCTTCAGGTGGTCGACGACCATCTCGTCCGGCTCTCTCAAGACGTTGTCTCGATGCATGCTTCCTGTGACGCCGTGAGCGCCAAGCTGGAAAAGGCGGGAGAAAGTAGCCAGACCCTTATCGAACATGCCGAAGGCATCGAGAAGCAGGCCTCGTCCACGCTCACCCACATCCAAGTAGCCAAGCTCTTCCTGGCGCGCTTCACCCTGTCGGAAGAAGAACGCAGCACCATACACACGAGAGAGCTGAGGGTTGGCAAGGAGCTTTTCGATGTGATGGACAAGCTGAGCAGGATCAGAAAGGAGTGTCAAGTGCTCTTGCAGGGCTCAGAGGGTGGCACTTTGGGCGTAGGGACAACGCACTCGCCTCGTGCTGGCACAGAGATCATGTCGTCAGCTTCGCAAGATCTGGATGCAGCGTATCAAAAGCTGTACAAATGGTGCTCCTTCGAGTTTCGACAGCCGGTTAAAGAGGGACTCGAAGTGTCGTCCAACCTAAGGGAGGCAGTGCATCGGCTCAGCGGCGCTCGACCAGAATTGCTCCGATCCGCTCTGACGACGCTGGTCCAGACACGAAGTTCCATCCTGGCGAGCAGCTTCATGTCGGCTCTGACCGTCGGCGCCGGCCCGCCGACATATCTTCCAGGTCCAATCGAGCTACATGCCCACGACCCGCTGCGCTACGTGGGAGATATGCTGGCCTGGATCCACCAGACGGTAGCGTCGGAACGCGAGTTTCTCACGTCCTTGTTCGGCGAAAAGGAAGGCGAAGGAGGGCGAAGGATTGGCCAGCGCCGAAGGGGTCTGGAAGGTTCGCTCGACCTGAGCGCTTCTGACCCAGATTCGGCGCTATTGGGTCCTGGCGAAGTGATGGTCCGCGAAATCCTCAACCAGAACTTAGAAGGATGCTGCCGCCCACTCAAACTCCGCGTCCAGCAAACCGTGAGGTCCCAGGAAGGCAGTGTGACGACGTATCGCCTCGCGCATCTGATCCAGTTCTACCGCCTGACGATGGACAGGACGATTGGCAGCCGAGCCACGCTTAGCAAAACCTTGGGCGAGATCGCCGAAACCGCCCTGTACGCGTTTGCGGAAACACTGGACAAGCTGGTTCGTGGACTTGGCAAGTATGACGCCGTGCCCGATCCAGATCTCGCGCTTCCTGCGCCTGTACTGGCCACGACGGGCACGCTGAAAGAGCTGCTGGGCGAGTTCTCCAGATCGCTTGCGGAGGAGCCGGGGCAGCAGGACCCGTCGCAGCCATCCGCAGCGCCGATGTCAGCGCCCGCTACGCCAGCTACGCCAGCTACACCCTCTCTGTCCGACTTTGACTTTGTGTTGCACAAGCTGGTGGATTCGACGGTCACGCTGTGCCAGCGGATGGCGGAGCTGCACGTCACCAAGCGGCCGCGGTCCAAGCCGGAGCCGGCGGCGCGGTGGGAGGCGCGTATCTTTGCCGCCAACTGCCTCGAGCACGTCGTTTCGGTGCTGGCGCCGTACGCGTTTGCGGCCGGCAAGCGGCACGAGCTGGAGACGATGCTGGAGGAGGTGGTTGCCGACGTGACCCGGCTGCACGCGGAGGATCTGGTGGCGCGGTCGGGGCTCGCGGCCGTGCTGCAGGGCGCGCGCGCCCGCGACGACGGCGCTGCTCCCTCGCAAGAGCCGCTCTCTCGCGTGCCTGGCACCACCCCCGCCGAGATTTCCACCGCGCTCCGCCAGCTAGAATCCCTGCTCGGCACGGACGACCTCATGTCGCCCGCCCGCCTCCACGCGCTCTCCTCCCCCGCCCTGCGGCAGCGCGTCAACCACGCCGCGCTGGAACAGCTTACCGCACAATACGGCCGGCTCGTCGACGCAGTCCACGACCCGCGTAACAAGTACGAGTGGAAGGACACGCTCATCAAACGCACCCGCGAAGAGGTGCGCATCTTGCTCGGCCTGTAGCATCTTCCGAGCTTGGCGTTCGATCGAACATTTGAACGTGTGCTGAATAGGCAGCTATAGACAAAAGAACAACAGGGACATGCCTGTTCCCCAGACGTTTGTGGTAGCATATAGGCCGTGCGGCGGTCAGAGGATGCGGACGCCGACCCAGGCAGTCGCTATGGCAGTTACCGCAGAGGCGATGAAGTTGACCGCGTTGTTGTCGAGTACGTTGCGGCCGGTGATGCAGACCCAGTCGCTGTCGACGGCGGCGGCTTTGTCGGAGCCGGGGGTGTGTGAGGCGGGAGCGCTGCCGACGAGGACCTTTTTGGTCTTTGTGTTGTAGAGTGTCTGCTGGAGGGTGGCGCCGAGGAGGCTGTCGAGGAGGGAGCCTGCGAGGCCGGCGGCGGTGGCGAGGGCGATCAGCTTGGGATAGATGAGGGGTGGGGGAGGTTGAGTGGGGGGGAAGAGGGCGAGGGAGGTGGCGAGGATGGAGCCGATGAGGGTGCCGCCGGCGGCGGAGACGAGGAGGCCGAGGGGGCTGACGGCGCCGTTGGTACCGGGAGGTGCGGGCGTGCGCGGGCGGGTGATCAGGCGCGGGGGGCTGGCGGAGAGGATGCCCAGCTCCGAGGCGAGCGTGTCGCCCATGCAGGCGGCGTAGTGCCCCAGCACCACCAGCGTCAACGCCAGACTCGACACTCCGCCCGCCGTGTCGAGCGGCCCACCTCCCGCATGCCGGTACCGACACCACACCGCCGCCGCTGTCGCCGTCGCACTGTTGCACAGCACCTGCACCGCCGTCCTGTTCCCCCCGTCCGTGCGCCGCTTCTTCGTCCCCCCCGCCTCCGTCGCACCCCGATCGCCAGCCTCCACCCGCACCGCATGCGTCTCCAGCTGCGCCTTGACAGCCGCCTTCACCTTGGTCGCGCGCGACCCAACCAGGTAGAACCCAACCAGCATACATCCATACCCCGGAAACGGATTCGCCATGGTACCATACCCCACCACCGCCGCCGCCAGGGCCCCCGACAGCGACAGCGACCCCTTGCGGTACCCCGACCAGCCCAGATACGAGGCCAGCAACAGCGGAATCGGATACCCGGCCCGCTCTCCCATCGCCGCCGTAGTCACCATTGCGATGCGCCTGCTAACCAGCTCTAGACTGCAAGAAGAAGCCTGCGACGCTACGGTGATGAGACTGACTGAGATGGTTAGCGAAGACCAAGTTCCACGGCAGACGGAGCATGGTGTGTCACAGTATGAGGATTGATAGAGCGACACGCATTATTAACATGAATGTTACAGTCCACCTTTCTTTATGGGGAATGATACAGCGACGCGCGATTTTATATAGCGACGCGCTTTGGCCATCTGCGAATACCGAGCTCCTACTAGGTCGGTTTCCTGACAAGGGAGCTTCTCTCTTTATATGGCGGAGGAGGCTTGCCCATGTGCGAGCTCCCACAGCTAAGACGCCTGGCCGAGGTGCAACCGAAAGCCGTTGACACCATGGGCTCGGTTTCCTAAGCGATGTGGACGACAGCTTTGCTTTGGAAGAATCGCGCAAGTACGGCCCGGGGAAGAAGAAAGAGGGCAAACACGTACCCCGCGCGGGAGGTATCGGGGAGATGCCACGGTGTCCCCTCGCTCCGAGTCATCCCTGTCTTCCAGCGCTTCCGGGCAGTTGACTCACGGCCCGCCGGCGCCAATCTCGCCTCCCATCGCCGATCTCAAGATGAAAGGCGAGCCGACCGAGGCGGCTGTGCTTCACAGCGCACAGACGATGTGACTCATTTAAGTATTGATCGAGCCGGCGCTGGCGCCTGACAAAGACGCGGACTTGACTCTGAGAGGCGGTGATTAGCATAGATTGGCCACCTGGATACGAGGATCTATACGAGTTTGGATGAAGGCTAGTAGAAACAGCATAGGCGTGGAAAGAGGAGTCGCTCTCAGGCAGGCATGAGACTCTTGGGCTGTGCCTAGCGGTGTGCGGGCCAACATGGAAGCTGGTAGCGTGTGTGCCGTCAAGCAACGCCGGGTTCAGAAGCGCGGTGCGCGTAGCCATTGCAAGGAAAAAAGAAAATGATGCGATGCTGTAGAGATCGAGGACGGGCTCGGCACCGCTTCTTGCGGACAGGAGAGGCTGAATGCGAAGATGAAGCGGAGACGGACGGACTGGTGTCGATTCGTGGGATCAAGGCGACAGCTCCGGCGAAAAGGCAATACCCGAAGTGAACCATCCGGCAAGGGAAAGAGACAAACGCGGCGTGGGTGGGTAGAATTGGGTTATAGCATGCGTCTCTTCTTAGGCCGTACGCCGCCGATTTTGACGGGAGTCTTGTCGGTCATCTTGCCGATGAGATTCTTGGTGGTCTGTCCTTCGCCGGCCAGGAGGGCACGGTATACGGCTTCCCTACCCTGACCGAAGCCGTTCCAGAGCACTTCCAGATGCATGATGCGCCAGGCGTCCTTGGAGTCGTTGATCTTGCCAAACATGGAGAAAGCGGCACGGTAGCCCGCCTCGTAGCCGGAGCGTGCGGACTTTTTGAAGCCAACAGTGCCACCGCTGGACGAGGCCAACGGATCGCCGGTAGGCGAGGTGAGCGTAATGATGGTGTTGTTGCGCGACGAGTTGACGAAGAGACGATGTGGCTGTGCGGTCGAAGAGAAGAGAGTAGGCGAGTATCGGCTGCCTCGTATGGAGGGGGCGCGATTGCGGAAGTTGCTCGAAGAGTCAGCTGCGAAGCCCTCGGCTTCAGCATCGGAGGAGGAAGACGCAGACCCAGGCAGCGAAACGGCGGCGACAGAGCCGAGGATATCGTCGAGGTTGGTAGAAGGAGCCTCCCTGCCGGAGCCAGCGCTGGGAGGCTCGGTTACCGTGCTGTCAGCTGCCGAAGATAGTATGCGGGACTGCGCTTCAGATACATTGCTACTACCTTGAGGGGAAGGATCTGTGGTGGGCTGGCCTGCAGCTTCGGATTCTAGCTGCCGGGTGGACAAGGATTTGTCGGTCTCATCGGCCAGATGACGGGATGAAGAGCCGAAAGCTCGAAAGCAGACGACGACTGGGACAGGAGACGATGATGGGCGCTGCACCACCCTCGCTGCCCGTGCGAGCTGCCTAGACATCTGCTGGAACATGTTGAAAGAGGCGTATGACGTTCAGAGCCATCGAGGTACTCGGGATGGCAGGAGGTCACCTGTAGCAGCAGTGGGTAGTCAAGCGAAAGCCGAAATTCTCACTACTTCTTCCAGTTGCATTTGACTATGACATCCATTCGGATCCGATCTGTTTTGCACCAATAGCATGTTAGAGTAGGAATTTGACTCCTTTATCCACGTGACGGGCTGCGCGTGCGGATGGCCCGGCGGATCACAAACGAAAAAGGGAGTTAGGGGCTAGATTCGAATACAGAAGCGTGCGAGATCCGGTCTCGATTAGGAAAGTGGCATGCATGCATACATGCACGGGTATGTGGGTTGGGTGATGGTGCATCCTAACGGCTTGCCTAGTTCCCTTGAACCCCTATCTCACCCACTGGGACCTGTCACCACACAGGTTTCCGGCTCATTAAGCGGTGGCCGCATTGGCAGAACGGGGCAGGGTTTGCATGCACCATGATGCCGCCGTCCCCCTGGCCGTCGTGGTGCGAGCGCTATGGTGGTGCGCATCGTAGTCGCCCATGCTCGAATATAGGGACGGGCGCCCACCTGGGGGCTGTATTCCGCGAACATCTATCCGTAAGGGTTCTAAAAGAACACGGGACTTCGTTCGAAAGGCAGGGCGTTGGTCTTCCAGCTCCGACTACTGCTACCTGGAGCGCTCTTCGCTCTTTAGTCTCCGTAATGCGTTGATCATTGTGAATGCCTTAGCGTTATAGCTCCCTCCGAAACGTTGGTTCATTCCGCCTCTGCCGATACCCTCGTCTCTGCACAAGCGCCAACGTAGTATAGACAGTTCTGTCAAGGCGGAGGCGATCCGACCCCTTGGCTAACTCATTACCACCATCCTATTCCAGGACAGCCTATTTCGGGACATCCTAATCCAGGCAATCTATTCCAACACAGTAATAGTCACGACCGCTACGCCTTAGGTTCTGATTCGGACCATCGGCCGCATTCTCTCATCGTTGTGCTTCTGTCGCAGCAGAAAGGCTTCTGTCAACTCGGAACGTACCGCCGCTGGTTGCGTGCTGTCAGCCATGCCAACAAGATACTCGACTTCGTCGTCTTCGCAGCCTCAGCAGGCCTCGCAGGGCGAGCTGGATGCCGACACCACCGACTACTGGGATGATACCGGGGTGCCAGCCCCGTACCGGCTCAGCACTGCGCATTCCTCCTCGCCGTATCCGCAGCCTGCGTCGCCAAGGCTAGGTGCCAGTGTCTTGTCTCCGCCGCGGCCCTCTTCCTCAGCCTATCTTGCTGACGAGATGCAGCAGCTGTATCCCGCCCGCGGCGGCCGCTTGAGTATGGACCAGAATCAGCAGTACGACAGCCCCTTCTTGCCCACGCTTCCTTCCGCCCGCGACTCTGTTGGTGGCGGCGCATATATGCCGTCCTTCGAATCCCACGAGTCGCTCTACAAGCCTGCTCCCGGCTCCGACGAAGACAACAACAGCGAGTACGGCCGCGACGCATGGGGTCTCTACGACCCGCACGAAGCGCTGCATCGTACCTCCTTGGCCCAAGCGCGCGACCGCTACATCTCCCGCAAGGAGGCAGCCCTCGCCGCGTCTGGCGGCGTCTACGACTTTGCGCCGCCCAAGAAACCCCGCTTCTCGCGCAAACAAAGGTGGTGGATGCTGGCAGCAGCCTCCTTCGTCCTGGCTCTCGTTCTCGCCATTGTCATTTTCTTCACGACCAAGAACAGCAGTTCTACCTCCTCGAACAGCAACACATCTGCCGGCGACAGCAAGGGGAAGGCGACAGCCGGCGTCGTCAAGAGCGATGCCAAGGATCCTAGCATTTTCACCAAGGACGACAGACTGCATCGGTCCATGTGGGGCCTCTGCTACACGCCCTTCAATGCGCAGTATCCAAACTGTGGCGCGACCCAGGCAAATGTCACCGAAGACATCCAACTCATCTCGCAATTGACGACGCGTGTGCGGCTGTACGGTGCCGATTGCAACACATCGCAGCTTGTGCTCGAGGCCATCCAGCAGACCAAGGTCGACATGGAGGTCTTCCTCGCCGTCTGGGTCGACGACAACGCTGATACGTTCCAGCGGCAGGTGAACGAGCTCGTCGACACCATCAGCAAGTACGGCGTTGACCATGTCGCCGGCGTCAGCGTTGGTAACGAGTTTCTTCTCAACAACGGGCCGATCGCCGACCTGCTGGCACACATCCAGACCGTCAATACCACTGTCAACGCGCTGCCGGGCCTTTCCAAATATGTGCCTATTGGTACGGCGGATGCGGGCAGCATGATCACGCTTGAGCTGGCATCCGGTGCAGACTATGTTATGGCCAACGTACATCCCTGGTTCGGCGGGGTGCCTGTCGACCAAGCCGCAGGCTGGATTTGGGATTACACCAATAATCACGAGCCCGCGACGGCACTGGCCGCGCCCAACAAGCCGGCACTGTACGTGGCCGAGGCGGGCTGGCCGACCGGCGCTAACGAGACGCGCCTGCTCAACTACGAGGGCGCCGTTGCCGGTGTCGACGAGCTCAACACCTTCCTCGACACCTTTGTCTGCCAGTCCAACGCCAACATCACTCAAGGCGGCTACCAGCCCAGCTTCGTCTTTGAGGCATTTGACGAGCCGTGGAAGGACCCCCTCTACGGCGGTGTCGAGGCCCACTGGGGCCTCTTTGACGCGGACAAGAACCTCAAGCCGGGCCTCACCATTCCCGACTGCGTCCTCCCTTAGCCTGCCTCCAGCCCAGCCATACTCGCCCGCGAGCTCTCTCCGTCTGTACAATATCCGCGACTTACACTCTCACGCTGTATGAACCTGCCCAGCGCAACCAACTCGTCACGTCTGCGGGTTTTGAGTGTAAAAGGGCCAGTCTAGCGTGGATAGATACAAGAGGGTAGGGGGCTAGAGCGTGCCGCCCATGCCCGTTTTGCGGCGGGCGCGGTCGCGCGGCTGGCGGAAGGCGGTGTCGGGGGCTGCCTCCTTGGGGGAAGGCTTTTGCTTTTGCTTTTGCTTGGGAGACTTGGGGCCTTGCTTGGGGGGAGGTTTGGCGGGGCGGGCGGCGGGGGGGAGGCGCTCGAAGCCGGAGGTGGTGGTGGTGAAGTCGAACTCGCCGGTGAACTTTTCCTTCTTGGTGCGCGCGGGGGCGGGGAGAGTTGGTGGGGGGGAGGTGGCGGCCTTGCGCTTCTTGCGCGCGCGCTTGTCGGCAGCGGCGGCGGAGACGACCACGAACTCGTCCTTCTCGGGCGCGTCGTTGCTGGGCGCGGGTGTCTCTTCGCGCGGTGTATCGGCGGGGGATGCGGGCGGGGGAGTGGAAGTGGGTGCGTGCGGGGTGCTGTGCTCGGTGGCAGGAGCCTCGGCCCCTGTGCGCCCAGCGCGCAGAATCCCCCCCACATCGTCGCAGAACCCAGCCTTGATGGCTTCCACCCTGGCTGCGCGGCGCGGCGAGACCGCGGGCACGCCGCCGCGGAACAGCTTCGAGGCGGGCGAGACCAGCGGCACGTGTGCGTGCGGCGGCGCGGCCAGCGGCGCATCCGCCCCTCGCCCGCGCCCAAACAGGCTTGACGCCAGCGACCGCACCGCGCCCCCAAACCGCGACGCCGTCTCCACCGCCACCGGTCCCCCCGCCGAGGCAGACGCCGCCGATCGCGTCCACACCGCGACGTTGAGCAGTGGCTCCGAAGCCGCCGCCTGGCTCACCGCCGAGAGCGCAACGCCACCCGCAGCGCTCGTGCTCGCCGCAGGGCGCACAACGGCCTCCCCCACATCCATGGCGTCCTCGCCAGCGCCGGCAGTAAGGCTCTCGATCGCCTTGCGCTTCGCCGCCTCCTCCCTGACGGCAACGTCCTTCTCCCAATCCGCGACTTCAGCGGCGATCAGCGCGGCCACCTCGCCCGCCCGCTTCTTTAGCAGTGCGGCGTTCGGGGGGATGCACGCCAGCACACCGTCCGGCTGGGTGGGCGCGCGTGTCGCGAGCATCATCAGGCTGTTCGCGCCTAGGATGTAGCGCGGCGACTCGTCCTCGTCCCGCGCGACACCGTCTCTCCACCGGTGGAGCGCGCGGACCAGACGCTCTTCCTTTTTCATCTCGGCAGGCTGCTGCCGGTCTTCGGTGCCGAGCGCCGCCTCGCCGCCCCACTTGCGCCAGATGCTGCGCCAGCCTTCGCGCGTCTCGCCCTCTCGATCCCACTCCTCCTTGGCATAGGTGGAGATGGCGACCTCCTTGGATCGGACAAAGACCTCGCGGATCGCCTGGACACCGCCTGCCTCCATAAGCTCGTGGCGGAGGTTATCGTAAATGTAGAGCAAGGTATGCGTGTCGGACCGAGCGTAGTAGAGCATCTCTTTGGGAAGCGGACGTATGCGCCAGTCGGCCAGCTGGTATCGCTTGTCGGCGTCAAAGTTGCAGTAGCGCGCCATGAGGTAGTTGAGGCCGTGCGAGGGGAAGAGGAGGACATTGGTGGCGTGATAGGTGTCAAACAGGTTGACGAGATAGAGGCCGAGGTCGCGCTGGAGCCAGAGCACGTCGTGGTTGGCGCCGTGCAGGACCTTGACTTTGGACGGATTGGTGAAGGAGGTGTTGAGCAGCTCGGCGGACTCGCGCACTTCGTCGGAGAGGGTGTCCAGGATCCAGTCACCCCAACGCGTGGAGAGCTGCATGAGGCAGACGACGCCCTGGTAGGTGCGGTAAGAGTGATGCTCGAGGTCGATGGCGATCTCCTTGACGCGCGGTTCGTTGAGATGGTCGCGGAGCTGTTCGATTTGTTGCCTTGTCGTAACCCACTGGAACGGAGAGGCATCGGTAGACAGCGCAGGGTCCTTTTCGTTGATCGGCGGAGGAGGATTCTCCTTGTCCTCAGCATTGGGCTTGGAGAGAGCATGGGCAGGTGGGTCGGAGTGAGTGATCTCGTAGTAGTAGGGGTTATCCAAAGGATCGCCCTCAGCGCAGTACATGCCGCGACGCGGGCCCCGTCGCATCGGCTGTCCATCGGGACCAGTGCGTGGCTCGTTGCTGTGGCCGAGGGGCACGGAAGCGTTTGGCTTGCCGTATTTGAGCCTAGGAAGCCAGGGCGCACCGGCCGAATTGTCCGGGCGCGTCGTGAACTGGCGCTGAGGTGGCGAAATGGGAGCATTCAGTATCCGGGACGGGAGTGGCCCTGTCTTCGGCAACGCCTTGGAGTCAGACTTGGCCGTTGCCGGATCTTGCCCATCCACGGCTGGGCCTTTGGCAATGTCTCTGGGAGCGAGCTTGCCAGAGTACTCGTCGAGACATGTATCGGCGCTTTCAAGGAGGTGATCCACGAGCTCGCCAAGGTTGGAAGCGAAAACCTCTCTGGTTGTGACGTCGGCGAGGTCGAGGTCCAGCCTTACCTTGCCTTTCTTGGCGACCTGATCTCCCAGAAGAGGGATACTGGGAGCATGCGTATCAGAGGCGATCCACGAAGCGAGGGTGGAAATCGACTCGAGCAGGCGATCCGCTTCGGTGTCCAATTTCTTGCCGAGCTTGCGGTCCATGCTCCGGTGGAAGGCGAGGTCACCGTGCGCGGGCAAATGCGCGGCATGCTTGGTCAGGGGCTGCAAGGAAGACCGGAGACGTAGCAAATAGCCGGACAGGTCGGTCTTGGGATCGGGTATGGAAGAAGGGCCAGGCGAAGACGAAGCGGAGGACGAAGAGGCAGACGAGGCAGCAGAGGCGGAAGAGGCGGAAGAGGCGGAAGAAGAAGACGATGCAGCGGCCGCTACGGCTTTCGCAGTGCTCTTCTTGGGCAAGGGGTCCTTTTCCGGCGCCATAGTTGCCGTATCTACGCCGCTGAACCGGAGCGGGAGAGGTGGTGGTGATGAGCAAGGTGAACGGTGTAACGGAGGCAAGTCAATCTAACCACATCCCTTTCAACGGCACCTTCAAATCAACATTTTTGAGGGAAAAATTCCCAATGCACGCTGTAACGGGTGGAGCAGCCCAAACACACACCGCTCTAACAAGTGGAAGGCCGCTCGCAAGCCTTCTTTGTCGTGCGAGACAGGATTGCGCTGTAATCAACGCGATGCGTAAGAAAGAACAACACCAACGCGCTCTCGAACGCCGAACCCTTCTTTCTCATCCAAGGCACATTCTACTCAAGAACAAAAGAGACACTCATTACCACATCGGCGACGTCCTTCGCATACACACCTATTGCCACTAAGCAGTGCTTTTTAGGCCAGCCGCAGTAGCTCGGAACAACAACAGCAGCAGCAGCAGCAGCAGCAGCAGCAGCGGCAGCAGCAGCAGGGACGGCGAGCATGGCCAGGCCAAAAAAGGCTCCTGCGGCTGGTAAGAAGCCGCGGGCAGCCGTAGCTGACGAGACGTATATGGAGGCCGAAGAGGAGGAAGTCGATATGGAGGCGCCACCGCCACCGCCAATTCCTTCGGAGCCGCTGGGTGCCATTGTCGAGTCGTATACCTATGCATCGGGCGTGCCTGCCGAGTGCAGCAAGCTGGTGGCGGAAAGCGGCAGCGGCAAGGTTGCGTGCGTGCTCGGCGTGGATGAAGCGGGGCGAGGGCCTGTGCTGGGCCCGCTTGTCTACGGCATAGCCTACTGCTCCGTCGCCTACCAGGATTCGCTGAAGGCGATCGGCTTTGCGGATAGTAAGGCGCTGACGGCGGAGCGGCGGGACGCGCTGCTGGCGGCGCTCATCGACGAGCGCGAGCAGCTCGGCTGGTCGGTGCGCGTCATGTCGCCGCAGGACATTTCCGCGGGCATGCTGCGCAAGCGGCCCGTCAACCTCAACGCGCAGTCGTGCCAGGCCACCGTGCGCCTCATCGCAGGCGTGCTCGACCGCGGTGTCGACGTCACCGAGATCTACGTCGACACCGTCGGTGACCCGAAGAGCTACAGCCGCCTGCTCAGCTCCCACTTCCCGCGCCATCCGCACATCAAGTGGACCGTCACCAGCAAGGCTGACGCCATTTACCCCATCGTCGGCGCCGCCAGTATTGCCGCCAAGGTCACCCGCGACCGCTGCATCGAGGCCTGGAGATACGCCGAGGAGGTCGCTCCGCATTGTTGCGACGCCGGCGATAACAGCGCTCTGGACCGGCGCCAACCTGCCGTGCTGACCGACACGACCAACATGCCGCAGACGGACGCGTCGGAGAGCAATGCCAAGAAGAGGAAGGCGGATGCGGAAGAGGGGCCTATGGCGACGGCGGGGCAGAGCGGCGATCGGGGGGTGTGGGCGCGGCTAGGCGCGTCGGGGAGCGGCTACCCGGGCGACCCGGCTACGGTGGCGTATCTGAAGCGGACGCTGGACCCGGTGTTTGGCTGGCCAGGGATCGTCCGCTTTAGCTGGGCGACGGCCAAGACGATGATGGACGACAAGGTGCGGGCGCCCCTGTCGCGGCCGTCCGATGGCGCTGTGCCGCCGGCGGGGCGGCGCGGATCGCGCTCGCTCAGCAGGTCCCACTCGCTCAGCGACGCCGCGGCGCAGACGGACGTCCAGCCACGCAGCCTCTTCGGCACACCCCTGCCGCCCGCCGCGCCCGCTGCGACCCGCGCGTACAAGGTCCGCTGGATCGACGACCCACCCACCATCTCCAAGTTCTTCACCACCGCCAAGCCCACCCCCAAGCCAGCCGCCCACACTCCAAGCCCAGACTCCATAACCACTGACCCCTTCCACCTCTCGCAAGCACAACACGCCGTCAACGCCTGGCTGCGCCAAGAACCACAGTGGCGTGCCCAGAACAACCCCGCCCCCCAACCCTCCACCGCCATGGTGGGCCGACTGCAGCGCGACCTCGGCCTCACCAGCTCGGGCGCCAGCTTCCTCGCCCCCGCCCGCTGAACCCTTTCCCGCTGACCATTACTCGCAGGTAACCTCACCCGACAGCACATGTACACTAGCGAAGAAGACGGAGACACTGTAACGCATATGGAGCGGCAGAGACAAGCGTCGATGGCAGAACCGACATGGGGTGATGGGTAAGCCGATGCGGCGGCGGCGCTACAGGAGGCCCTGCCTCTTGAGCAGCTCGTAGGTCTTGCGCGAGTAGGTGTTGCCCTGCTCGTCCTCGACCTCTTCTGCGTCGAAGGCGTTGTCGGACTGGAGCTTGCCCTGTCTGCGGAGTTTGTCGGCGAGGGCGAGGGCGTCTGCGATCTTGGTGACGTCGCGGAACTGGACCGTGTTGGGGAGGCCGAGGGCGCGCATGCCGAATGCGTGGCGGGACTCCTGGAAGTGCTTCTCAAAGTTCTTGCGGCCCTGATAGACCGTGTCGGAGCAGATTTCGCACTGGAAGTCCTGACCCAGGCCGTGCAGCTTGTAGAGCCAGTACGGGATCGGCCGGCCGTCCCAGCCGAGCGGCAGCTTGAGCGGGTTGTACACCCGCGACGTCGCGTCGTCTTCGTCCTCGCCCGCGCCCGCCTCGTCCATCGCCGTGTCCGCATCCAAGCCCGACGTCGGCCCCAGCGCAGACATCCGGTTCAGCTCCGCCTCGGCCGCCTCCGCCTCTGCCTGCCGTTCCCGATCCGTCAGCGCAGCCCGCCGCTCCACGTTCGACTTGGTATCCTCCCGCACCGAGGCGAGCTGCTCTCCCAGCGCCTCGACCAGCGCCTCCTCCCTCGCTATCGCCTTGGCCCGAATCTGGTGCTTGGCCCTTTCGATCTCGTATGACGTGCCGTTCGACGTCGCCGTCTGCGAGTCAGGCTGGGAGGCAGCGCCGTCAGGCCCAGACTGCGCCGCCATTCGCGCTTCCGCCTTGAGATGCTTCGGCGACGTAAGATGCGCATCGTAGACCGTCTGTTTCGAGTAGAACCGCCGACAAGCGGCACACCAAATCCCCTCCCCCTGCGTCTCACTCCTCTTCTCGACCTGCTTAGTTTTGCCCTTGCTTCCGCTGAAAAGCGCCTCGCCCTTGTCTTCCCAGCCTAGTACCTTCCCTTCGGTCCAGTCTTGCTCGAAGCGGTCGAGAGCGGTCTCCTCGGCTTGGTCGACGTTGGCCAAGGGCTGCGTCTTGCGCAAAAAGTCGGAAAGATACCTCCGTAGACTGACAAGATAGCTCCTGTAGGACTCAGTTTTCTTGGCTTCCAGGGGGATTCGACTGTCAGGGCCGCTCAGCCTGTGGAAGTGGTCAAGATACTGCAGGTACGTGCTGCGCTTGACGCCCTTGAGGTTGAGGTAGGCCTCATGCTGGACATAGAGGTCCAGGAAGCGGCCTGCCATCTCTTCGCCGGAGAACATGCGGTCGATAAAGTCCAGGCCTGCGGCGTCCATGTCGGTGCCGGCGGTGGCCGGGCCGCCTGCCCGCGTGCCTTCCAACGCGCCAAAGTCGACGGCAAACGCGTCCGGAACCGCGCCAGGGTACTTGTCATGATACTGCTTGACGCGGTCTAAGCGGGCGTAGAACTCGGCGAACAGGTCGTCACCCGCCTTCCCAGAAGCGGACGGGCTGGAGGCGGCAGGCAGGGACAAAGCGGATGCAGAGGTGGCCGCAACCGACTCGAGCTCGCGGGCGCGCTCGCCGCTGTCGTCCGTGTAGAAGTCGTCGAGGTACTGGTAGCGCGACTGGATGCGGTCGAGCAGATTCGACGCCTTGTGTGCGCGCTTCAGTTTCTCCTTGTGCGTGAGTGCGCCCGACGAACCCGCCGCGGATGCCGACGATGAGGAGACGAGGATGTCGACCAGCGCTTGCTGATAGCGCTCCGTCTCCTCGTGCGTCTGCCTGGCTACCTCGAGCAGCGAAGTGTCGGCCATCTCTGTAATACTCGTCTCAGAGTATGTCAACGGCAAACGATCGTGGTGATGAATGGCCGAGATGAAGCAAGGAGGCAAGAAGGCGAGAAGCAAAGGCGAGAAGATGTCGTTGGGGCATCTTCGAGGTCCCATCACGTGATCCGACTCAGCTTCCAAAATCTGACATTCTTCCTTTGAAGCTTCCTGTGTTGCCTCTCTTCCTCGATCCCCAACTCTCGACATCCTGCCACTTCTACAAGGCCCTTGTGTTGTTCCTCTCGTTGTGATCGCAAGGAAAAGGGAGGTCGGAGCGCCGCTGATCTATCACTGGTGCACGCGAGTGCGTTTTGCAAGATGTCGGGCGTCAATCCAGGCGACGCGAAGCTCGTCTTTGAGTCTTCGGAAGAGGTCAAGGTGGCGTCGACGTTCGATGCTATGGGGCTCAAGGAGGATCTTCTGCGGGGGATCTATGCGTACAATTTTGAGAAGCCGTCGGCGATCCAGCAGCGGGCGATTCTGCCGATCATTCGCGGGCGAGACGTGATTGCACAGGCACAGTCGGGCACGGGCAAGACGGCGACGTTTGCGATTTCCATGCTGCAGTCCATCGACACCACGCTGCGGGAGACGCAGGCGCTGGTGCTCAGCCCGACGCGGGAGCTGGCCATCCAGATCCAGAGCGTCGTGCTGGCGCTCGGCGACTACCTTAACGTCCAGTGCCACGCGTGCATCGGTGGCACCAGCGTCGGCGAGGACATCAGGAAGCTCGACTACGGCCAGCACATCGTCTCGGGCACGCCCGGCAGGGTCTACGATATGATCCGGCGGCGGAATCTGCGCACCAAGAACATCAAGATGCTCATCCTCGACGAGTCGGACGAGCTGCTCAACATGGGCTTCAAGGACCAGATCTACGACATATACAGGTATCTGCCCCCGGCAACGCAGGTGGTGCTGCTCTCGGCGACGTTGCCGCACGACGTGCTCGAGATGACGAGCAAGTTCATGACGGACCCGATTCGCATTCTGGTGAAGCGGGACGAGCTGACGCTGGAAGGCATCAAGCAGTTCTTTGTGGCGGTGGAGAAGGAGGAGTGGAAGTTCGACACGCTCTGCGACCTGTACGATACGCTGACGATCACGCAGGCGGTCATCTTCTGCAACACGCGGCGCAAGGTGGACTGGCTGGCGGGCAAGATGCGCGAGAACCACTTCCAGATCAGCAGCATGCACGGCGAGATGCAGCAGAAGGAGCGCGACGCCATCATGGCCGAGTTTCGCCAGGGCTCGTCGCGCGTCCTGATCACCACCGACGTCTGGGCCCGCGGCATCGACATCGCCAACATCTCGCTCGTCATCAACTACGACCTCCCCTCCAACCGCGAAAACTACATCCACCGCATCGGCCGCTCCGGCCGCTTCGGCCGCAAGGGCGTCGCCATCAACTTTGTCACCCTCGACGACGTCCGCATCCTCCGCGACATCGAGCAGTTCTACTCCACCCAGATCGACGAAATGCCCGTCAAGCTCGACGACATGCTCTAGCCACCCCTCTCTCCTCTGCCACTCTCCCCCCTTCGCTTCTGATGTTCTCATCTCCTGTACCACTAGCTCTTCATAATTGCGCGACACGGTCAACGTTGTCCGCTTTAGCACACGCACATCACTCGCTCGGTCGTTGGTACGGGTATAGGGATTCGCATCGGAGCGCCCCAAGGCACATGAGAATGGAGCACAAGGACAATGTCTTGCAGGTGCTGCTGGAGAGCGAGCGACTGCGCTAGCGCTGACTGCGGAGGATTAAACGGGGATTTGGTACCGGTGAGAGGCGCTGCGTTTGTCGATCGGTGGTCGCTGCGGCTGTTCGTGCTGGAGCGCTGTGGTGCTCGCCGCCTGCGCTGTTCGCGGCCGCGTATGCGGGCGCGGCGGTGTAGGAAGCCCCTGGCACGGCATGTCGCCCCGGCGGTCCAGGTCGGAGGCTTGCTCCTCCGCCTGCGCCATGTCCCGACCGGAGCTGGACGAGCGCTGGGCCCGCGCAGCACCGAAGTCCTCGCGTGAGACAAGCCGCCCGTACACCCGCTGCTGGTGAGCCGTTTCCCGTCCACCCAGATGCACCGAGAGCGCACCGGTGATCTCATCGCGCGCGGGATACTGCGCTGCGCCCCACACGTCCGCCGTAAAAGGTCTCCGCACGGCGGTCGCTTCGCCTTCGATCGTCCGGCTGCGCTGCCGACGGCCCGTTCTGGTAGTGTCAGCAAACGCAGAGGGTGTTAGGATCGCGCCACCGATCGCGCTCCCGAAGGATCTCTGACTTCGCAGCCGCAGTTCAGGCTGCTGCTGCTGCCGAGGATGCGCCAGGTCGGCAGCTTCTCTGGTCTCGAACGCCGCCTCGTGCCTCGCCAGATACTCGAGCTTGATGCTTTCCGACGCCGTCGGAGGCCGACTTGAGCTACTCGTTGCTGTGCCTGTCCTGCTGCGGTTGGAGAGGAGGCATTGCATCCCTCCGCTGTTGCTCACCTGCGGACCCTGTTTTGAGGAGCTAGAGGATCGATTTGAGGTGGTCTGTTGTCTGAGCTGCTCCGAAGGACTATTCAAAGGGATGGGGCTTGGCAACGTTTTCTGCACCACGCTTGCTTGCAGGGCTGCCGGATCGATCCTGCTTCGCCGGGCTAGCTCGGGCGGAAGGCTGATGGGGATTAGCTTTCGACCGTTGATGATCATCGGCTTGGCCAGTTGGACGCTGCCAGAGCTCACCGACGACGTAGACAGTGACCCCATCGACGCTTTCCCTTGGAGCTGCCGGCTCGCTATGCGAGAACTAGACGTGTCTAGCCCGGTGAGCCCGAGCTGGGAGGTACTCGGGGCCGTCTGGCCCCGCCCCGAGGAATTAGCGGACCCTCCGCGGCCTGGCTCTGTGGTGGCTGCTGCCATCCGCAAGCGCTGGGCAGTGTTAGGGCGACCGAAATGCAACGCTACGGGCGATGCCTGCAGCAGAGATCGTTGCACAAAGGTCTCTGAGCCATCCTTGCCCGGGGTCATTGGCTGGGAATAGAAGCTTGACTCCGTCGAAGTATGGCTGGTATGAGACATTGTTGTGCGGGCAGTTTGTCGCAGCGGACTCGATGGAAGGCCAGTTGTGGTAGCACTGTGGCTCGAGTCGAAACGTTGACGGTAGGCGGGCGGTGACGGTGCCGGATGTTGCGGAGACTCTTTCATTGGCGCGTACGGCTCGGGCATAAGCTGACTCTGCGACTTCCGAGAGGACGCTGGTGAGTCTACAAGGTCACGAGGCAGAGTTCGGGGAGAGTCGTCGGAGACAACAGATTTCGAGGCCAGTGTAGGCACGATCTGTTTCTTGACCATGTTGAGGATCCTCGATTTGCGTGCTCGCTCAGGATTCAAGAGTGTCGCCGAACACGAGAGGCGCATGGGGACAAGTTTTCTCGTGTCGGCTTTGTCGACGTCCCCTTCGATGCGGTAGGTGAACTTCCATGCCAGCCGACCGTTACGCTCATAGCCGGATACCTCTTGCACGCCAATGTTTTTGAGCGAAAGAGCTGCTTGCCGTGTTAGCAGATCACCCTTAGTGTCGTCTCCCACAGTCAAGTGCCTGAGGATGGGTGATGCAGCCTTGCGCGAGCAGTCAAAAATCCATCCTTCTGTATGGCTGTCTTCTGCCAGTCCGAATTCAAGAGTGCCAGATTGTTCCGCTTCCTGATTCTTGTCGCCTCGCGATTTGGGACGCTTGGGTGTTGTCGCGCGTGACGACTCTGGGCCTTCGACCAGATCCTCCGGCCTACCAAAGGGGTCGTAGGCAAGGTAGCTAAGATCGATCTGCTCGATGCTCCTACTGTCCCGTTCGATGTGTAACGTCACACCAGAGTGCAGATAGGACGCCCAATTAGCTCCACCTTTGGTGGTTGCTGTGGTCCCTCGGCTCTTTGGCCTCGATGCTGTCTTGCTCGCTGAAGGGAGAGAGCTATTGTTCGTCGCTGGTGAGCCACCAGAACAGACAGATGAGTTGGAAGTAGGAAGCAAGGAGAACGAAGGCGAAAGAACAGTCGAACTTTCATAGGAAGCTTGACTCGGATGACGGTGACGGAGGATGAGAGGAGCTACTTTTCGCTCACCGACACCCGCAGAGGTAGTAGTATTGCGGGTCACAGAGGAACCAGGCCGATCTGCATCGCCCAGCGTTCGAGACCGAAGTCTTCTGCCAAAAAAGGGGCTGCGGCCGTCGGTTTGTGTCGTCGAAGGTCGCCTCTCCCCATTCTCCTTGGGTGGAAGTGGGGGAAGCGGAGGTTGCGTGTCGGTGAAAAGAGCGGATGGCGAGTTGACGCGCAGTTTAGGCGTCGAAACTCCGCGAGACCGAAGCAGGCGAGAGGTGATGGGGTCGATGAAGCTTCTGTTCGTCCCGGCGTGGGATTTGGACCTAGCGTCAGGGCTCACAAGGGAATGACGGCTAGTGTCGTAGGAGTGCACTTGAAAGTAAGCCGTTCCGGTCGGAGAAGGTAGCGCCAGGTTAGCTTGAGAGTGTGGTGATGGTTGCGACCTCTGCGATGTCCCGCAGACGTCGGCCGTGCTTGGGCGCCGACGGATCGTGCTCGTCACAATGCTGGAATTGAGTGTCAACGTCGAATCGAAGGATGGCAGAGAAGGCAAAGGAGGCACGGCGAGCGACATGTTTTTGCTCGGAACAAAGGGTTCATGCAACTCCTGCGTTGGAGTATCATTATTGACTGTTCGGGCAGATTGAAGTAGAGAGTCGAGAGTGGACCGACCATCTTGAAGAACGACAGGGTCGCAGCCTGTTGGCCTCGTCTGTGCTTCTGCATTACAGGCAGAGGCCGAATCGCCGGAGCTGGTTTGCACAGAGGTTTGAGATTGGGAAGAGGAGGATAAGGACTCGTGCGACGCCTGGCTGACACCCAGCGAGGGTCTGTGAGGAAATGTTTCAGATGGGTTCTCTTCGGCAGCGGTGAAGCAATGGGTCGGCGCAGAAGATTGCAGCGTATAACTTTGGTCGAAATAGCGATAGGCCCGATTGTAGAGGCCGGACGATGGAGGCGGAGGGGGCCTGGCGGGTATGTGCTGCGGTGCTGATTCGCGCAGCGAGGAGGAACTGAA
Organism: Tranzscheliella williamsii; assembly: GCA_023212725.1. NCBI lineage: Eukaryota > Fungi > Basidiomycota > Ustilaginomycetes > Ustilaginales > Ustilaginaceae > Tranzscheliella > Tranzscheliella williamsii. The sequence continues at coordinate 112,243 of JALBYF010000033.1, forward strand.
GGAACTCGAGATGAGAGAAGCGTAGTCGCTTTGCTCGCTCTGTGTGCGCAGAGAAGATTGAACAGAGATCTTGCGAGGCGCAGAGACGCGCAAACCGAACGTGTCATGCGATGAGGAGCGGGGAAGGCACTGTTCATCAACGGTATCCTCCGAGAACCTCGAACTCAATAGTCTGGGGTTGCTAAGATGAGGGGTTTGATATGGGGAATCATCCAAGTGCGCGTCCGTGGTATCATCCTCAGCTATCGTCTGGTTGGCGACGGAGGAGAGGCGTGCTGGCGAATTGCCAGTCGTACTGATGAGTCGAGGAGGAGTAACGCGGATATTGTCGGGCCTACGTGGATACTCGTCGGGAATGTCAATGCTCATCCTATCGAGGTCCAAGGACTGGACTCCTGAGCGGACGGAGTTGCGTAGAGCAGAGCTGGCTTGGACCGCTGCTCTGGTGACATAAAGTTCCGAGCCATCGGCGGAGGGAAATACTCTGGGGTCTAGGCAGAATGGCACGTCGGCTGAGCTCCATAGGGTAGAGATACTGCCGGTGCGTGAGGTTGCGCGCGACATGGTTGGCGCGCTGGTCTGATGGTCGACCCCAAATGCATTGGTGGACATGGTGGACTGAGCGATGTGGTAACACTAGATGGAGGAAGAAAACACCTGCTGATGACTCTACCAGGCGGATTGCATTGCGTGACGACGACGATCAGCTGGGACTTGACGTCTGATGCAGCTGGAAGATGGAATAAATAGAGACAGAGGCGAGTGCGAGAAGCGGCGGCAGATGAACCGGTTGCAATAGGGAGGCCGGGTTGGAAGGCTCCGGACGTTGTATGTCGGCTGGTGGGACAAGGGTGGAGATGGGCAGTATGGAATGCGAGCCAGATGCAGTGCGTCCCACTGCCGTATATGAATGATAACGATGTGAGCGGAGCGTGATGGCGAAGGCGATGATGGATGTGATATGTCGGTAGATGCTGCCAAAGCCGGGCGCAGGTAGGGCGGCGGTGCTGCGATGTGGTGCGGAGACGAAGAGGGCGAACACGCCAGGACGAGACAGCTGGAAGCGAAGGTTTGCGAGTTGGAGAAGAAGGGAGTAGAAGACGTGGAACACGAAGGACGGGCAGATTGTATACTTGTGCTGAGGGAGGTCACTAGCTGGTCCGAAGAAGACGTGGAGAGCTGGTAGGATAAATTGAGGAGGTTGAGGTCCAGCCGACGCCACCGTTGCGTGCGGTGGCCAAGGCAGTGCACTGTGTAGTGAGAAGCGCTGAGCGGTGAGATGTGTTACGTGGGCTAGATGAGACGTAGACGGAACGCCATACGGGGCAAGGCAACCGCTACACGCGCCACGATGCAGGAAGATGGCACTGGCAGGCTGAGGAATGCTGCTCCAGCAAAAAGTCTTGTTGGAAGGCCATAACTACGCTGCACAAAACGAGCAAGTGCGTCAGCAGGATAACAACCGCAATCCGAATCTCAATCACAGTCACAGTTACAGTTACCGTCGCATCGCAAAGCCCAAGTGCGAACTCACAGCTATTCATAGACAGTTAGGGCGGGCCGATGCGAAAAGTAGGCTGATCCGCTAGAGAACTTGATAGGTTCTTAACTGCCTACGTGAAGGCAAGGCTGCAAGGGCGGAGAAAGAGGAATTGGACGAGCAGCAAAGCCTTTCGACGGTCGCTGGCTCCCTACCTAACCTTGTAGCGCTCCTCCAACAAGGCCAAGCGCGAGAATGTCGACCTGCGTCTCGCTTGGCCCCAAGCGAACCCAAAGTAACACGCACCGTACCCTCACCCATTGCGCCACCACCCGTTCTTCGTCCTTGGCCAAGCACCTAGAGCGTCGTTTTCCGCATCGGCAGCATCTTCCTTCAGTGTCGCCTCTTTTTGGAGATGATACAAAGCACGGCGTGATGGCAGAAGTAGGGTCAGGCTTGCATAGGGGAGGACTTTGATGAGGTACGGCAGTGAGGGGTGGACATGCATACATGCATGCATGCATAGCAGGCTTCCTGCATGCGTCATGGCAAGAGATCTCTTCCACTGAAGCGTGACGCGCACGGATTCAGTCGGAACAGCCGTCACCAGACTCTAACTGTGACTGTGACTGCTGGTCCGCTACGTTATAAGCTCCGCCTTTCTGTTGTGAAACACTGCCCACCTCGCAGCGTTCAGCCAGCTCGCAGTCCAAGGAGAAAAGGCAGAGCAACGGCCAGGGCATGTGTGAATTGTTATATTCCAACGCCTCGTAATATGCCATTTTTTGTTCTACTCTCTGTACCTGACTTGATTCAACTTTATAGGCGACTCCGTGCAGGTTGATGCGAGGAACGAAAGGCTTGTCTCCCTCCCAACTGATTCCGAACGAACAGCTTTATCCGGCTTCTGATGACTGCCAGACGACGAACCGTTGGCAAGGTCCGATCCTGCTTTTCGTCTGGCTTGTTCTCAGTGTCAACCCCGAGGCGCGCGTAACACCTCACCCTACAGTGGGAATACTGGCGCTGACAAGCAAACGAACCTGAAGTTGGGTTGCATTCCGTTGGTACGTGTTGGGATGGGAGGAACGCGGAGGGGGAGCTGCCGTAATCGGAAGCAATGCCCCAACGGCGACTACATTGCAGCCATTTTCGCTAAGGCACTCGCGGTAGACGGCCTCCACCACTGCAGGCCTGCATGTGCCCTGACGCTCATGACACTCACACTCTTTGGCGGGCTGCAGGGCAGAGAAGCGTATGGAATAGCTGGGCACGGAGACGGTGGAAAGTACGGCATGAGCGACAAGTGGCGGCAAAGACAGCTGCTTTCCCACGCTATACGCCGCGTGGCCCTCTTACCCCTACTGAGCCACCCCAACGGAGCAGGCACCCCCTCTTGCGGGAATATTCGCTGCGCCACCTAGCCAGATTGCGCACGCGCGGCGCTGAAGACGTGCGCAGAACACCTGGCACTCCACCGTTTGCACGCTCGCTGCCCCCCGCGCCACGCTTCAACTCCGACCTGTCAAGAAGCAAGGAGACATCTGTATGGGGCTCTCCTGGTCCAATTTGCAATCCGATGGTTTATCACTTGCCCGCGTCCAGATCCAACTCCGTTTTATTCTGAATCTTCCTTTGCTGGATCGGGCCGCAGCAGAGAATAGCAGACACATGGAGAGCAGCCGCATTCCCCCCTGCTCCCGCTCCCGACGGCTTTTGTGAAGTGACCGCCCTCGACAACTACTCGAGCCTCGTGCCGTACGTGCAGCAAGCAATCCTCCCGGCCGGCTGGAACCGCTCTGTTGGATAGGAGCCGGCGCCGGAATCACGGCACTTCTTGGCGCCAGGAACGGCGCGACGTTGCGTGCCCTTGTCCGAAGACCGCTTCCATGTCCCACGCAAGCAATCCCGGCGGCTTTCGGGCTGTGTACAACGGCACCCTTCTGTGCATCCGCTCAACGGTATACCCCGATCTGAACCCGATCTGAGGCAATCTAGGATCATCCTCTGGCTTTCATGAGCCAGCACCTTCCTTCTCATTCTATCCTGTCATTGCTCTACAGGGTGCCCGCTCACAACAAGACAAGAGACGAAGCTAAGGGTAGCGATCGCTATCTCTCTTGTCTCCATCTTCCTTGTTGCGATGGCCGGCTGGGCAGGCGGCATGGGTACAGCGGGGCGGTCATCCGAGTGCTGACGCGATGCCTCAATACGTCCATGCGTCCATGCAGATACTGCTCCGTGCCGTGCACAGCCCATTAATGCGCCGGGCGTCGGCGCAGAGGGCTTGCCGGCGGCCACCGGTCGTCGCATCACTGTGACTGACACAGATGCAGAGCCTAACAAATGATCTCACTGACGCATACCGTCAAACGATGGAAACCATGTGGTGAAAATGTGTCTTGCTGCTGTCAAGCACTAGCGCAAACTGTGACTGTGGCGAGGGATGTGATCACTCCGAGTCGTCCTCGAGATACTGTTGGGAGAACAAGCGGAGAGTAAGTGACTGCGGCTAAAACCTCATGATACATGCGTCGTGTAAAACTTACTTTGCCACGGATGTCCTTCCATTGTTTCTGCGAAAGCGTACGAAAAAGGCATCGAGTCCAGAGTCAGCCATGACTCGCGTCTTGTAGCAGGGGGAGAACGCGGGCGCTTTTGCCTAAGCTGGCGCAGGCGCCATACGGTAACCTGCTAGCAACGCAGCACGACTTCAACCGGAACGGCCGGCACGGTCAGGCAGAAACGCTGCAGCAACGTGCCCCCAGCACCGTCAATGTTGTCACGTATACTTACACCACGGTTGTGGGCATCCCACCATGCTGTCGTGGCAAGGTCGTAGCCAATGCCGAAGCCGAACGCGCCAAAGAAGATGGTCGCAACGCTGTAGAACGGCGACAGGGGACAGCGATTAAGATTGCGGCGGTGGTGCAGATTACGAGGTAGGATGTATGGGCAGAGCAAGATCAGTACGGATCCGTGTAGGATGCTTCTTGGAGATGTGTGCAGCGATGCAAGCATTGCGCCTAGTACACCGGTGAAGACGTTGAGACACTCACTAGACAGAGTTACGCTTGAAGAGGTTGTTGTAGATCGATCTGGAGAGCGACATGTTGGGCGGCGGATGTGTTTAGGTGATCAGGGACGATAATGATGGAGAAGACAAGGCGATCAGCGATGGCGACGAGGTCCGGATCTTCTCAATTACTTGCCTGAGCCCAGCAGCGCAAACCTCAACCAGACCAACCCAGCCCAGCCAGCCGATTATGATTCCATTTCAAATCCAAACGTCCGGGCAGCAACGGCCGCTCCGTAACCCTTTCGGATCCGAACCATGCTACCCAACCTTCCAACATACGACTCGTGCGAGAAAGCCGACCCGGCGCAGACGCGTAGAACACTAGAACAAGCAAAGGGACGTCTCTGCTTGCATGCGCTTCGCATAAGCGAGAAAGGAAATTGGTGATTCAGGGGCTCGGTCTGCTAGCTTTCGTATGAAGCTGCAGGCAACAGGCGCTTTGCCTGCCGAAAGGGAGACCAACATTCAACATAGCATTACCCATCCACGCGGTTCACTGGCGAAAGCCCAGCGGAACGAAAGCGACACATGTTGCAAGCCCCTACAGCGTTCGCCGCAACTCGAATCCGTTCTACTTGGCAATGTGCCGACATACAGTCGTGCATGCCAGCTACCTCCGTAAGATGCGCGCAAGGCTACTATTGCTGCTGTGATTGAGTGCGATGAGAGCATTGTGCCTTGGTTCCGGCAGATGGCTCAAAGCACACGTCCGTATCACAATCAGGACGAATCGGGCAAGAAACCCCTAAAGAATTGTGACTGACACGCTATCACATCTTGAGTGCCTGGCGAGATGCGCGAGCTGCACGTCTGCTTCTAACTGCCATACTATTAAGCAGCACTTCTGCGCTGGCTTCCACCCTTCTCACCTTGGCCTCCATCGTGGCAGCCACCGTGGCCGACACATTCGATCGACCGCTTCACTACTTTCACTACACCATCTTACCGCACACCGTCTACCTTTCCGTTATCGTAGTTGGAGGAGTCCGACGCTGCTAGGGCCAAACCCCATAGTCTCACGATGCGCAAAGTGCAGCGTTTCATCGGCGTAGCCGATGGCAAGCCAGCTTCGACAACGCTGAGCATAAGCCCGAGCAATAGCACCCTTAACAGCTTGCCATCCAACGCCTATTTCAACACATCGGCCAGCTCCGACGGCCAAAATCACTTGTTGGCACCGCCTTCGGGCTCAGCCGCGACAAGCCAGCAGCAGCTACCACAGCCATCACCGCAGCTGCCGCCATCGTATCCCACCACACCAGGCTCTTTTGGCGGATCGGTTCGCGCCTCTCCTCAGCCCTACAGTCCGTCCGTTCAGGCGCAGTACTTCGACCTTTCACCTGGAGGTCAGCAGCCTCGGTCGCTCACCCCCGTCCAAAACATCGCGCAGCGCCCCGTCTCGCCGCAATTTCCAGCTGCCTCCTCCTCTCAGCAGGATGTCGGTGTCTTTGAACGGACAGACCTGCACAAGAGCCTCAAGGCGCTCGAATCGCTGCTCGTCAATCTGGACGAATACCGTGACCTTACAGCTAAGCTCGCCAAAGTAGAGAAGAAGCTCTCTAAGAGCGCCTCCGAGCTGGAAAAGACCAAAGTGGTCAGAGACGCTCCCTCTCAGACGCTCCAAGTCTCGTCTGCTATGTTCGAAGGGCTGTATGATGTAACCTCCAAGCATGCCAAACAGATTCAAAAGGAGTACGAATCCATCAACGACGCCTGTGCCAAGTACTTCAAGAAGGTTGCCAAGGAGGAAAGGGCGCATGATGAGTTGGTCGAATCGCTTGATCTCAAGATCAAGAAGGCCAACGCTGCCCACGAAAAGAACGTCAAGAAGGCGACCGGAAGCAAGGCGCTTGAATCCCACGACAGGTACATTGCTACCGTCCAGGGCCTCACCAACGATGTCTCGCGTGCCAAGAACAATCACGCCGCCTCCATGGGATCCAAAAGCCACACCTCTGCCCTTTTGGTATCCAGTGCTATTGGAGGTCTGGCCGATCTCGAGTTCCGACGTAATTGCGAGACAGTGAGACGCATTGGTCCTCATGTCGGCAAGCTCAACGAGCTGCTCTGCTTCACCTCTTCCGAATTTATGCCTGCTCTGCAGACCGCCGAACTGGACGACGCTGAGCAGGGTCAGGCTGTCTACCTTGCGAGCCTGGCTGCACAGGTCGAGGCTCAGATCAGCGCCCAAGCCCAAGTCAGCGCAATGCTCCATGAGGACACACAAACCATTCTACGTGCCCAGCAAATGGGCTGGACGCCTCCGTCGCCGCTGGCCCCTCCGACCACTTTGGCCGCTCTTAACAAACCGGACCGCTCCAACAGCATCAAGAGCAATACCAGCCACAACACAAGCCGGAGTAATGTCTTCAGTAGCAAGCCAAGCACCTCGGGCGACGTCGGTCCCGAGCAACTACCCAAGCTCGACAGCCAGGGCGCCCTTCTGACAGAGGATAAGGACGCCACGCCGCCCTCTACCGAGCTGCGGAATGTACCCCCCTCGCTTACCACCGCACCCGACACCGCATCGATCCATAGTGTCGCGACGGATCGAACACCTCGTCAGCACGAGTACGGCAAAGAGCAACCGCAACAACAGCAGCCAACACAGCGAGGAATAACGCCAAATGCCAACACTACCACCAGCAACATGCTCAGCCCCCAGTCTGGCAATATGGGCTCTGTCAACCGACTTCTCAGCGGCTCCCCTACCAAATCAATGACTACAAGTGCCGAGGGATGGGAAAACGTGAGCCAAGCCAACGGTATAGACGCAGAAAAGGACGATGCACGAATGCTTTCCAATGATGATACATCCCTCCACGAACGAGACCGAACAGGCTCGTCCGGCCAAGAGGGCACCGTAGTCGATCGCCTTGCTGTGCCGCGCGAGGACTCTGATGCCGCACCGCCTAGCCTCAGTGCCACCAACAGCGCTCATGGCTCTGAGGATGGGACTCGCGTTCCTCGTACACCAGATGATAGCGAGGGCCTGTCGACGACACTCGATCACAGCACACGTCAAGGTGATAAGCGCTTCGGTCAAGACGCCCCACTTAAGGGCATCCTGGAGAACGGGTCCACCGCCACTGACGCTAACACACCACGCCGACCCGCCGAACGTGCTCTGGAACAATACAAAGCTGTCTCGCCTCCGCCAAAGTCCAGCTCTTCCCGCAGTCAGGCTATGGATACCAGCTATCCATCCGGTATGGGCAGCAAAGAGCTAGGCCGTAATGCCGATCGCCAGCAACCGGACGCTCGGGAACGGCAGAACAGCGACGACGAGTATAGCACCGCCGCTCAGCCCGACTACGACACGGCAAGGAAAGTAAGCCTATGGGAACGAGAGCGGGAGCGAATCAAACAGTTGGAAAAGGAGGACCAAATACAAAGAAGGCTGACGGATGAGCACCAGCAGCTTCGTAGTGCTGGCAGCTCGTACGCCTACGATGCTGAACCGTACTCCCGGTCCAGCTCGGGCATGTATTCATCTTCATCCTCTCACGTCCCTTCTTCCAGTGCCAAGTTTAGCCATGCTGCTGGCAGCGAGCATAGCAGCTCCCTCGGAATGGGTCTTCCCAAGAAAGGAGACACGCCAGCCTACAGTGCCAATGAATCCGACAGGTATGCTCCCTCGGTCGGCTCTACGCGCCTCTCTGCCACGGGTGTAACGCGCTCGCTGAGCACCGACACGACGGCATCGGAGCGTAGTTTCGTGGCGCGCATGAAGGCACGCTATCAGGCGGAGAAGGACTTGGAAAGAGAACAAAGGGAGTTTAACGTGCTAGAGAAGGAGCGGGCGGCACGAAGGGCTTCCATGGATCCCAACATGTCTCTTTCCTCTATAGGCGGACGCCGTGTGCCGGATATGGCGTCGCGTTATCAGGGGACGGGGCCAGCGCCAGGCCGCCACCTTCACGACAGCCTCCCCGCAAGTGCCGCATCCCCTCGCGTGGGACCAGGCGCATCCAACCCTTCGATGGGGGGCGTCGGCGAGTTTGGCGGCATGTATCGAGACGGTCGAGGCGGTAGTAGTAATGCTGGTGTTGGAAGAGCGAGCATGCCGGTGAGTGGCCGAGGTGCTCCTCCAACGGAGCCTGCCCACTCGGATGTGTGCGGCTGTCACCAGTGCTCGGCACGGCACTACGGCGCCGACAGTAGAACGGCGGAAGGCCCAAGCGAACCCGATATGCGCAGCAAGAAGGGCGGCATGGCTCCTCCGCCGTTACGACCAGGCCAGCAGGGGCGCGATCCGAGAGACTACACGGTCCGGCAAGCGTCCATGCCCGTCCCCGCCCGCGGCGACTTGTCCTACTCCTCGCAGCCGTACTACCAGCAGCCCCGGCCGCACCTGGCGGCGTCGCACACATTCGAACGCGAGCAGCAGCTTTACGCCCCCCCGCCAGAGGCGTATGCTCGTCGTAGCCACGACGAGCCAGGTACCCCAGGCGGCGCGGACCGTAGGGTCATGTTCGCCCATGAACCCCAGACCATCCGCTAATCGCTCTCGGCGCATCGCCTAGGGCCGCACCTGGTGAGGCGTCGGTACAAAATGAGCAGTGTTGTATGTAACTACTATACCACAATACCCATGATATCAGCAGCGGGAGCCGGCCGTCGGGGGAAGCAGAGGAACGGCGTACTCGGCAGCATGGCACACTGGTCGGCGTGCAAACTGTCGTTGGCGCACGGCGCGACGAACCTAAGTGAGCTCGACTCGTTGGCGGGATTCCCATTTCTAAACACCGATGCAGCAGCCTTGTTGAAGAACGCCGCGGAGATCTGCTCGTGGACGAGCCGCAACGCTGTTCTCGTGCGCCTGCTTGTCGTTCCTCGGCACAGGCTTGGCCGCGGTCGCAAAAGGTGTGCTACTTGACAGGTTGCGCCGCCATCTCCGCTAGCTGTGTAGGTCTGGCGGCTGCAACGCGCCGCATGTTTTGCTGCCGCAACTTGGCGACGTCGCAAGGCCCACTGCGCAGCTTCCCGCTATCAGGCTTTCCGCAGGCCCGTGCGGCCATCTGCTCCTGAGTGCGCACCACGGTATATATAGCGAGAGTAGCCGTGCACGACCCCAGCGCCTGTATACATCCGCTTTGCAGCATCCGCAACGCAAAGACCAGCCAGCATTGCAGAGGCCATCAAGATGGTTCGGGCTAGCCTACTGTTGACGGCGATCATGGCAGGGGTCGCGGTGGCAATGCCGGCGCCGGTGCCGGGCGGGGTGACGGGGCTGGAGGCGCTGTCGGTGAAGCTGCAAGCGCGGGCGGGGGATGAAACGGGGGGGCAGGCGGTGTTTTCGAGTGCGGGGCAGCACGAGGCGTCCAGAGTGTACGCGGAGGCGGCGGCGGTGGTGACGCCGCAGGTGAAGCAGGTGCAGCTGGGGCCGCGGCCGTACTACCTGGTGGAGAACATGACGGACTCGGCGGTGAAGCGGAAGCTGGAGGGGTGTGCGGAGGAGCCCAAGGCGGTGAGCCGGTTTTCGATCTCGCACCGGGGGGCATGTCTGCAGTATGCGGAGCATAGCGTTGAGGGGCTGCGCGCGGCGGCGCGGATGGGCGCGGGCATGCTGGAGTGCGACATCAGCTTCACGGCGGATCGCGAGCTGGTCTGCCGCCACTCGAACTGCGACCTGCACAGCACCACCAACATCCTCGCCCGCCCGGAGCTGGCGGCCAAGTGCAACACCACCTTCACCCCGGCGCGCGCCGGCAAGCCAGCCGCGGCGAGCTGCTGCACGTCGGACATCACACTCGCCGAGTTCAAGTCGCTCTGTGCAAAGCAGGAGAGCTTCAACACCTCGGCCACCACGCCGCGCGCCGCGCTCGGCTCCGCCCCCGCATGGCGCACCGAGCTCTACGACACCTGCGCCACCCTCATGTCGCACCGCGAATACATCCGCCTCGTCGACGCGCTCGGCCTCGACTTCACCCCCGAGGCCAAAGAACCGCAGATCGCCATGCCATTCCAGGGCAACTACACCCAGACGGACTTCCTGCAGCAGATCGTCGACGACTACCGCGCCGCACACATCCACCCCAGCCGCGTCTGGATGCAGAGCTTTGTGCTCGACGACGTGCTCTACTGGCTCCGCAATGCGCCCGAGTTTGGCCGCCAAGCCATCTTCCTCGACCGGCGCCCCAACCTTCACGGCGGCTACCAGCGCGCCGTTGACGGCATGCAGCAGCTCGCCGACCTCGGCGTCCAGATCGTGGCGCCTGCCTTCCCCTGGCTGCTGCAAGTCGACAACCAGACGCGCGCGCTGCAGCCATCATCGTACGCGCGCGCCGCCGCCGACGCCGGCCTGAAAATCATCACCTGGTCCCTGGAGCGCTCCGGCCCACTCGCCACCGTTGCCGCCTCGAAAGACTACTACTACACCGGCCTCACGGACTGGGCACACACCGACGGCCAGATCATGGACGTCATCCACGCGCTCGCCTCCCAGGTCAAGGTGATCGGCATCTTCTCCGACTGGCCCGCCACGGTCACCTACTACGCCAACTGCCTCGGCCTCCACGGCGGCTTCCAGGACCCGGACCGTAACTAGCCGCCCACACGCATAGAGACGCCAACAGCCATAGCAAGCGGATACAGGAATGTGCGCAGGACGCATTACGTGTGGTGGACGGCGGCGGAAGAGAGAGGGGCGCTAGGCTAGGGTCGTGAATGCGAGCGATGAGGCTAGTGGGAAGACCAGCCGGGGTCGTCGGTCTTGAACTTGTTGAGAAAGTCGACTTGGGTGAAGCCGTCGGCGGCGCTGTACTGTGTCTTGTCGAGGGTGATGTGGTTGGAGCCGGCGACGAGGAGGTTGCGCGCGTTGGGCAGCTGGTTCTGGGCGGCAAAGAGGCGGTGGAGGGCGGTGGTAAAGTCGGTGAAGGAGAGGCCCTGGTTGATGGGGATGGTGGTGTCGTTGGCGAAGCTGAGCGAGGCGAAGCGGCTGGTGGGGTTGGCGGTGGCGAGGCCGAGGATGTACGAGTCGAAGCTCGAGTCGTTGCACGCGGGGCAGCGCGACTTGTCTGGGGTCTGGATGTTCTGTGACGGGTGGACCAGGAGGCTTTTGGGCGATTCGCCCGAGTCGGCGAGTAGGTCGACGCGGGCGGAGGGGAAGGCGAGCTGGGTGTGCTGGTAGTGCAGGATAGCGCCGTAGGCGCCGGCGCTGGAGCCGGCGACCCAGACGCGGTCTACTCCGGGGAAGGCAGCCGCGATGGCGGTAGTGCTGTTACGGCCGTTGCGCCAGCCGCGGTGGTAGGTGGGCTGTGCGGCGCCGGGATACTGGACCTGCGCATCGCCGCCGTGCAGGTCGCCGGTGCAGTAGGGGATAAAGGCATAGTTGGCCTGGCGCCACGGATTCCACTCGTTCTCCCGCGCCGTCGGCAGCCAGTAGCCCAGGTAGCCCGGCTGGTCCTGCGCCCAGAAGGTGGCATTGGTGAACGGCGTGCCCACGTTCCAGGCGCGCTTCTGCACATAGCACGTCTCGTAGTCGAAGCAGCTGCCGCCCTGCTGGTACGCAATCACCAGCTCGCGCGACCCGGCGTGCCGGTTCAGCGCAAACCCCGTCTGGCTCCCATCCGCACACTGCGTCCCCGGTACATCCACCCACACCCACTCGTCGTACACGGCCGTGCTCGTCGAGTTGACCACAGCCGACGCAGCGGTGGTCGTCGAGCTGACCACTGCCGATGTAGCGGTGCCCGATGTCGTCGTGGCCAGCGCCGTGGGCCCTGCCGACGAGGTGGTGGTGGGGAGGGGGTTGGCGCCGGCGCGGCGGGCAAAGGCGTACGAGGCCGCGACGGAGCCGTTGGCGTTGAAGATGCCGGTGGTGTAGATCGCGCGAGCCTTGCCGGGGGCGGCGCTGTAGAGGGCGCAGACGACGTTGCCCTCGGTGTAGTTGTTGAAGCGGATGAGCGAGGCCATTGCGCAGCGCGGGGTTTCTTCGCACGCGGCAGTGCAGCGGTCGACGTGCGTCTGGTTGGTCGCCGGGGCGGTCGCGGAGACGGTGGTGCGCGTCAGGTAGCTCTGCTCGCCCTGCGTGTCGATCGCCAGCCGGTACCCGTCCGTCGCCCAGCTGTAGTTGTAGCCCGCCGGCGCAACGAGCCCGCCCACATAGCGCACCTCCATCCGCACCTCCCCCCGCGAGATCCCGGGCGCGGCCTGCACAGCAAGTACCGCACCCAGCACCCCGCCCCACACCATAGCCACTTTCATCATGCGCCGGGCGAGCACTGCTACCAATCGTTGTCCGGACAGCAAGCCAAGGCGGAGTCGTACCAGGACCAGCTGATCGTACCCGTCCGGCAAGCGGTTATATACTGTCCTGCCCGACTCGGATGCCAACACGGCACGGCCTAGGCGCAGCGCTCGCCGCTGTAAATAGAGGCAGCACTGGCAAGCAACAGTGCGTCTGCGTCGAGCAGGCACAACAGAGGCGCCGGGTTCGGAGTAGGCGACCAGCTGCGTAGCCTCGAACGCGGTCACCGAGCGCAGACTAAGCTGTGCACATGCATAGGGTGCCGTCGAAGCCGCGGGCAGCCGCCCCAGGAACACGCGGGCCGGCAAGCGAATGGTGGTCCATGGTGAAACTTCGCCGCCGTGGGCAGGCTAGAAAGCGCGAGTAGGCACGCCGAAGCGCTGCTGAGCCCGAGGCGGAGCTGCACCTCGGGGCGGCCACGGCGCAGCCGCTGTTGCGTCCGCTGGAGGCTGTCTGGATAGGGAAGCGGACAGGTGCACCGAGAAGCTGGAAATGGCCTAGCGTGGGCGGGCAGCGCGACATGTCGCGATGGGAGCAGCGCACGCAGAGACAGGCCCAGACTGCAGGCCGGGGCCAAAGTCGAGGCCCGCATCAACCCAAACAGGCAACACTACCACCATGCTCGCTGGTACAGTAAGCTGGCACCGCAGGGGAGAGGCGGGGGTAGGAGACAGCACTGTTACGTCCGGCCATGCTACGTTCCCATGCAGTCTCTGAACTGAGACCGTACCTGTCTCACTGGCCAGCGCCTCCACTCCCGCATCCGGCAATGAGGATCCCGCTGACGGTGGATGCTGATGCGCTGCGATGACGATGTTGTGGTCGTGGTGCGACAAGCGGGTTATCGATCCGAGCGGTAGCGCGCGTTGGTGTGACCTACCGCATTGGGATGAAGCGCCCGATGGAGGTTGAGATCGGCGGCGGTGCCACGCTAGTCTAGCCTGGTTGCGCGGGCATCCACCCGGCACTGTGTCACACCCTCCTTTGGCCCGCTGCTGGCCGACCCGCCGGCTGATTACCCGCCCCGCCACGCAATGTGCCGTTGGCGCTACACGATGCGAAATGGAAAGTTCATTACGGTAGCATGAAATCGTGAGGAGAGTAAGACAAATGCGGCGGCGGTAGGGGGACCAAGCGTCGCTGCGAGGTTTAGATGGTTTTGGCGATCTGGCGGAAGTTGGGGGTGCCGGCTCCGGTGACGGGGTCCCAGCCGGGGGCGGCGGGGAAGCCGGTGGTGTTGCAGCCGGCTGCGCTGCCGGAGGTGACGTCGTTGAGCGCGGCGGTGCCGAGGAGGTGCGAGTAGATGAGCGGGTTGAGGAAGCCGAGCGTGGGCTTGCCCTGCGCGAGGCGTGCGTCGTTGAGCAGCGCGACAACGCTGGAGAACGTCGGTGTCGAGGCCGAGGTACCGCCGATCAGCGCCCAGCGGTTGCTGTACCGGATCCGGTACAGCGAGCCCTGCGCAGCCACGTCTGGGTAGCCCCGCCCCTTGGCATTGTAGAGGCCGGTAAACTTGTTGCCCAGCTGGGACAGGTAGCGCTTCACCGCTTTGGTCTGGTAGCTCGGCTGCGCAAAGTAGTTGCTGAATCCGCCGCCCGAGTAGAAGCCAGCAATGTCGTCGCCCACCGCGCGCTCGGGCGAAAAGTCCTCGGTGGCACCAACGGTAGTAGCATACGGGCACGACGCCGGGAAGGCGGGCAGGAACTGGTAGGTCCCGTTGGCGCTCGTAACGCCGTTGCTGTGGCACGTGCCATCCGACCCCACACCGTTGTCGCCAGAACTGTAGAGCGCAGAAACGCCGCGCGCACCGAGCGCCATGATCAGGTTGCAAACGCGCTGGGCGTACGCCCGCGGCACGCTCTGCTCGCTGTCGCCGTACGAGGTGCTCAACACCTTGGGCAACGCGTCGTCCGACAGGCCCAGCAAGTAGTTGAGCTGCAGCTCATACGGCTCGTTGGTGTTCGACGGCGTCTCCTCGTCCGCCTTGAACGGCGGCGATCCAGCGGTGGAATAGTAGGTGAACGGGATCGGGTAGCTGATGCCGCCAACCGTCTGCACATCCAGCGCCGCTTCGGCTCCGGGGTCGGACTGGATGTTCTGCCCATTGTTGATGCTCTTCAGGGTAAAGTTGTACTTGGCCTGGTAGGCGTCCTGCCGCTGTTCCTTGAGGAAGGTAAAGTATTCAGCGTAGTTGGCATACTCGTCCAGAAATCCGCTGATGCCGATCTTTTGAGAGTCAGCTGCCTTGGGCACGTAGTCCACCGTTCCGTACAGTGTTCGCAGACAGTGTGAGGTTACCGAGTCGGAATTGCAAGCGTCGCCGACTGCGGTGCCAGCGGTAGTGGCGGAGGAAGTGTGGACGTTGACCGCCTTGACTTGGTCCTCTGGCAGCCACTTGTTGATGATGGCGGTGCTTTTGTGCGCTCGCGGTTCGGTGAAGAGCGTCAGCGGACCGACGTAGTCTAGCAGCTCATGCACCTCGCGCGGCAAGCTGTACTTGTTTGCGCGGATAGCCACGGAACCTGTCTCCTGGTGCTCATAGACGCCGAGCTCGGCATCCAGGAGCTCGCGTGCCTTCCAGACGGGGACGTGGACGGTGAAGGCATCGTTGGAGGGCGAGCGCGCGGCCAGCCTCTCGTCGATAGCAACGTCGTTGCGTCGCAGCCAGTGCTCGACCTCGTCGACAGTGCGCTTCTCCGGCGCCAGGTAGGACGTCACCTCCTCTCTGGACAGATGACGGCCGTACAGCTCATGCGTTGGGTCCGACGTCTGTAGCAGCCGTGCTTCGAGCGTCTGCACGTCGCGCTGCTTCACAGCGAACCGAAGCGCAACAGAGTGGGTATCGTTAGCGACAGACCGGTGGACCCAGGTGGCGGGAACGGGCACCTCCTCCTTGACCACAAACGAGGTGGATACTCGCGGTACAAGACCTGCGCTTGCCGTCAAGGCAAGAGAGGTGAAGGCAACCAGTGCCTTGAAGGTGATCAGCTTCATCCTAAAGATGAGCCGGATGAGGAAGGGTGGTGAAGGCGGCCTGAAAAGTCACCGGCGTGGGCTGCGGGGGAGTGGAGGCTCGGCACACCAGATACAGTTGCGGGGGAGCAGGACTGGGCGAGGCCAAAGGAGGAAGGGACGAGGAGCAGATGCTATGGTCTTCCATCGCGACATGTCAGTCTGTTGAGCCTCGAGATTATATACCAACCTGTCGGCTCGGGCATGCCATGCGAAGCTGTGGTCTGGCGGCAGGTTGGCTCTTATCAGCCGGAGGGTTTCAGAAACGGGCGATGGCAAGGATGCTTGGAGTCTAAAAGCCGCAGAGCCACCCGGGCACGGGGCACAGATGCGGGCCTCGCCGCGGGCCTGGCGGCGGGCAGAAAGCCAAAGCATGGTGCGTCATGCTGCCACACCGCTGGAGCACCGTTAGGGGGCAGACGTTGCCGACTGACGATACGCGAAGCGGCTGTGGAGGCGAGGGAAGGTATGGGTGCGAGAGTCAGTGAGCGGCAGGGAAGGTGCGGCGGCCTAAGCGAGGTGTCGGTGCTCGAGGGTCCGTTGCCTTAGCGTGTTTTGTCATGTCTCGAAGGCGTCGAGCGAGTTGCATGACAATTGGACCTAGGAGTTATGCGAGCGTCCATGTCTATGTATCTATCTGGCTCTCGTCCACTCGACCCAGCATGAAACGCAGACTGCCCGCATATATCGCCGGCGAGCGCTGCTCCGGGCGACAGACATCTCCCCCGCGGCTCTTTGTCTCCGAGAACGCCGCCTTTACTGCAATTACGCCTAGCGGTCCAGCGGGGCGTCGCGGGGGCCGTGATAGCGGCACTTCCAGCACAGGTCATCGCGATGCAGCATGATACGAGGTGTAGCGGCGCAGGACCTCTTCGTGGTACGCTGGCAGAGCAGAGCGGAGGTGCTGGCGAAGCGGCCTTAGCGGCGGGCGGCAAAATGCATGTACGCAGATGAAAGGGTGCCATAGAACTGCTGTGGTTCGGGCCAGGCCTTGGTCGGAGAGTTGTCCTCCGCAGCTACACGGCGTCACGGGAACCATCAAGCCGCATCACTTGACGAGTCGCAGACCCGGCGGAAAGGGGTACGCTGCACGCTCATCCGCACTAAGATGACGAGGGAAGCATGAATGTATCGACATGCTTGCCTATCACCGCGGCGGAGTTTTCATTCCTGTCAGATTGGAGAAGACGTTGGAGTGAAGGCGGATATTCATGAGAAGCAGGCAAGCGGCATATCAATCCCATCACAATTACGAAAATGCGCAGCAGATCGTAGAATATAACGCAGCCAGCGCTTGGGGTGTGAATAGTCGTATTAGCGGTTCTGCTGCGGACGTCGCGAGGGATGGTGTGTCCAGGCGGAGACCAGTAACCACCCAAAGCTAGCGGTGGCGACACTCACATCCACCTACCACTTGTCGCGGCGGTCCTCGAGGCCAGACCCTCTTTGATCCACTCACACCCGTTCCTCACTAGTATACACGCGTCCATCGTCGTGCAGTGTGTGCAAACATGATATGATGTGGCGGATATGAATACAGATACCGTACCGCGTACGGCGCATTAACCGTGCTTCCAGTAGCAGATGTCTCCGTCCTCGACGGCGTAGTTGCGGCCGACCTGGCGGTAAAGGCCAGCTGCCTTGACGCCGTTCTCGGAGCCGTGCTCTTTGAGGGCATCGTACGCCATGATCTCTCCGCAGACAAACTTCTTCTGGAAGTCGGTGTGGATCAGGCCGGCTGCTTCGGGAGCCTTGAGGCCTCTTCGGAACGTCCAGGCTCGCACCTCATCCGGTCCGGCGGTAAAGTAGCGGATCAGGTCCAGGCCGTCGTAACCCGCCTTGGTGATCTTGCCTAGCGCTCCGGTAATGTTGTCGCCCAGCGCCCTGAGCTCCTCCGCCTCGGCTTCGGGAGAGCCAAGCTGCAGCAGTCGCTCTTCCAGCGATACCGAAAACGGAATCAGCAAGTCACCAGGATTGTTTTCGTCGATCCACTGCTTGATCTTGGCCAGCCACTTGTTCTTCCTTCGAACGTAGTCCTTCTCCGACAGATTCACCAAGTAGATCACCGGCTTAGCCGTTAACAATTGCAGGTTGTTGATCACTTCCACCTATAGCGTTGCAAGAAACAATGCAAACCAGTCAAAGCGCAAAGCAAAGTGTCAGCAAAAAAAATGTCCTTCTCCTCCAGCTGCCACATTGCCTGCTTGTCTCTGGTCTTCTCTACCCTTCTGCATCGTGCGGCTAGGCTGGCTTGGACAGCACAAGGTCAGTTGAAAAAGAAATTATCTCATTTTGGCTGATGGGCCATCGACGAGCTGGGTTAAAGATTTCGAGTGTCTCATTTGCGCACTCTTTATCATCATTCAATCGCGGCACGATGCAGAGAGTAGCCAAAAGACCGCGAGCAGACAAGGTGCCAGGGCAGATGGACGCTGCAATGAAACTGTCAAGGTCACTTACCTCGGTGTTGTTCCAGTCACCTTTGCGGATATCCTTGTTGTCCTCCGAGACATGCTTGAGTAGCTTCTCGATGATGGCCACCTCCTCCTTTTTCTTTTTGTCGTCCAAGGAGACGTTGCCGGCCGATCGGGCATTCTTCTTCGAGTTGTCCAGCGCCTTTTCGATCCAGTCGATATCCTTCAATCTCAACTCGGTCGAGATGATCTCCATATCTCGCAGAGGGTTGACATCGCCTTCGACGTGGATCACCTCGGCGTCATCGAAAGCACGAACGACCTGGAAGATACCGTCGACGCTCCTGACGTTGGACAAGAACGCGTTGCCGAGACCGGCACCGGTTGAGGCACCCGCTGTGAGACCAGCAATATCGATGCACGTGAGGAAAGCGGGCACCTCCGACTTGGGCTTGTACTGTGAAACCAACCAGGTAAAGCGCTCATCTGGCACGGGCACACGCGCCTCCTCGGGCTCGATGGTAGCATAGGGAAAGTTGGCAGCTTTGCCCAGGTCGCACTTGGCGATCACGTTGAAGAGCGACGACTTTCCGACGTTGGGCAAGCCGACGATACCCATCTTGAGATTATTCGACGGCCGACCCAACTTGATCTTCTCCACCACCACCGGCTTTTTGGGCGGCATCTTGGCGAGTCTGTGTGATTTGGCGCTGGGGAAGGGGGTATGGGAGAAACTGCGCCTTGATGCAGGCCAGCTGGAACGGAGAGGTAGTTTAGCTTGCGTGGGGACCACAATCAACAGGCTT
Source organism: Tranzscheliella williamsii (assembly GCA_023212725.1). NCBI lineage: Eukaryota > Fungi > Basidiomycota > Ustilaginomycetes > Ustilaginales > Ustilaginaceae > Tranzscheliella > Tranzscheliella williamsii. The sequence continues at coordinate 131,282 of JALBYF010000033.1, forward strand.
GGACTTGGGCGAGCAAGAGAAGCGGCGCGTGGAAGTATGCGTAGTGTAGCAGCGGCTGTGTTGGCCAGAGGGTGATGGGCCATGAACCGACAGCGGCGAAAGAAATGCTGGAGTAGCTCTGTCTAGGAAAGATGAGCGAGTATAAGGAAAGAAGAGGATACGAAGATGGCTCCCTCACACAATTTTTGCTCCTTGTTGTTCTTCCGATCAGTCTACGCTGGGCTCTTGTCTCGTCCGAGTCATGTACTTCATTCCAAGGACCGGAGTCGCCCTTTCATCCCATTTTCGCCCTTGAATACAGATCGAAGTTGTTCAATACGTGCAAGCAACATGGCCAGCATGCACGCAGAGCACTGCTTTCGTATTGCATATATGGCGCTGCCTCCTTTCTCCTGCAAAGATTTATTAGTACACACGAGACCCCGCTTGCGCATGGTTCTATTGACTCTGGAATGGTATACATACGCCCAAACAGGCATAGCAACCGCGACTTGGCATGGCAATATCGAATCGGCCCTCAGCCTACACGTTGACCACCGCTCACCATCCTCGGATCGCGCCCTCTATCGTACCCTCCTTCTACACGTTCACGTGCTTTGCTAACGCTGACACCGTTTGCTATCGTCTCCGTCTACCTAGCAACGGCATTGCCTTCCCCACTTCGCTCACCGACTGGTGCTTACTTAGCCTCGTATTCTTTTTGTCGACATGCGATTCACGGCGTGCATACTGGCGGTGGTCTCGCTGCTCCTCTCTCTCGCTGCCATCGTTTCGGCACAACAACCGACCGACGCGCCTTACTTACACCTCGACAAGCGACAGATCGCTGCCGGAGGAGGCGCCGGTGTCGCGACCACAGCCGATAAGGTTCAGAGCATCAGTGGCTACGATCCTCCAGCATCCACTGTCCTGCCCTCGCCAGATGTGCCCAGGGGCACCATTCTCGCTTCGATATCTGGTTACGGAAACGGATCCAACTCGGGTGGATCGGGTGGCTCAAGTCAGGGCTCGGCTTCCGGCGCGCTTTCCCTGCTGGACAACCCGCACACCGCCATGTTGGCCACCATTGCCGCCACCCTCTTTTGCGTAGCCATGGGTGCTGGTATCGGTCTTCTGGCCTAGAGCAGCCCACTGGCCTCGCTTCCCGTCGCCTTTCGCTGCCTCGTCCAGCGGCGCCAGCGAGCTTTCCTATGGATCTATTCTCCTGTCCGACCAAAACTACCCCGCCGGCCGGACACCACCGCCTCTGCCCATCTGTATCATCACGTCGAATCCTCCTGCCATCATTTTACTATACGCCGAACATTCAGAAGCGCATCCGAACATCCAGAAGCGCATGGGCGGGCCGATGCTCGAACGCCGGGTGCTGCCGTGCACAGGACCGGTACCGTATATGCATGTGCGTCGTTCGTTCTTGTTCTCGCCTTCGCTTCTCTTCTTATGTCTTTGCACCTCTTGTCGATAATGGACTCTTGCTCTCCTCCTCTCCGCTGTGGCTTCCAATTGCAATGCACCCTATTTGACCACTCTGCGCCACCCTGCCGCCGAAGCCGACGCCTGGCCTGTGCTTATATACCGACCCCAGTCCGAAATAACGCGGCACAGTACAGCACCGGTGATGCAGTTACGTGACGATTCGAAACGGAGCAAGGTAGCTAGGGTGGCTGTCAGGCCGGCTGACGAGAATGTTTACTAGGGAGTGCAGTGCGCGCGTGTTGCGGGGCGGGGGTGCGAAGCCGGTGGGAAAGTTTGCGCGAACGGGCATGCTTTGGGTCGCCGAGCAGGGGCGGATCGTCGTGCCCGTGTTGCGGGTCGGGGTGAGCCGTGGCGAGGTGCCGCGCAGGCGCAAGCCGCCGCCGCCGCAAACCAGGCAGCGACGGCAAGCTGCTGCCGCCCCCGCCGCCTAGCCCACTCAGTCCGCCTAGCCCGCTCAGCCCGCTCAAGCCTCCGAGACCACCCAGACCGCCAAGACTGCCGAGCCCGCCGAGCCCACCCCCGCTCGCCGTCGTACCGCCCGGCGCAGCAGAGCTGGAGGAGCCGCCAGAGCCTGTAGCCGGGGTGGATGCGCCAGCGGAGCCTGTAGCAGGCGAGGAGCCAGCAGAGGCTGCTGTGCAGGCGCCCTTGTACGCGGAGACGATGTACTGGATCGCGGTGGGGACGTCCGTGGCGGTGTAGGAGAGGTGAGCCATCATGTTCATGCCGTTCTGGCAGATCGGGTCGCCGAGTTGGCAGAATGTCTTCCAGTTGGAAGTGGCCGGCATGGCCTGTGTCTTGAACGGGTCGCCGAAGGTAACGGCGGCGATGATGTTGGGGGCGCGGATGCCGTGGCAGACCATGGCGCCCTTGGAGTAACCAGCGATGGCAAACTTGGTCTGGGGACACTTGGCCTGCTGCGACTGGATGAACGCGGTGGCGGCCTGCGAGCCCTGGCCCGGCGAGACCATGTACTCGGGCGAGGAGGAGTAGACGACGTCCCAGCACGCCGTACCCGGGATCTGTTGCTGGAGGCCGGTGCACAGCGGCCGGCCGACAAGGCCAAGGGTGCCCTGCAACTCGGTCGTCCCGCGCGCAAAGATCAGGTACAGCGGCGGGCATCCGCCTGCCCCACCGCCGCTGACACCCCCGCCGCCCGCCGCGTCCGCCCCACCGGCACCACCACTGCTAGAGCCACCAAGACCGCCCAGGCCAGACAGGCCAGGCACCATCCCGCCAGCACCCCCCATGCCAGGTATCATGCTGCCCAGGTCAGGCATACCTCCTGCTCCCCCACCCGTCAGCCCCGACATCATCAACGGGCGTGCAACCGCCACAGCGGCCCCGGTCAACGAGACCGCCCAGAGAAGAGCAATAGGCCGCATACCAGCACTGGCGAGCATAGGTCCGCGCGTCGCCGACATCCAGTCAAGGTCACAGCCAGTGCGACTGCTGAGGAGGCGAGGCCACAGCGGCACGCCCCGAGGCCTCGCCGGTCTATATGTAGCTCAGGCCTGCCACCCTGTATGTGGTAGAGCGTATCCAAGCATCTAAGCGCCGCATACACTCAGGCTGCCCTGCTTCATCTGTAGAGCAAGCGGCTCGAGCGCACATCGTCGTCAGGCGATGCGACTGGTCTTGTCCCCACACAGGCGGCTAAGCCTCTGCGGTACAGGGCTGCGGGGCACCCTCATCGACATCCGCTAGCACACGCCCCTCCTTCATCAAGTCCGGGGCAGCGAGCGCGGGCGGCCAGTGTCCTTTGCTTTCCGAGGCTAACGCTTTCAGAAGCTAAGCGCTAACGCCCACCACCAGGTGTCATGGCTGGTTTTGCGAACATCAAGTGCCGGCCACTACTCTCCATACCAACGTAGCAAGTCACCGCCTCTGATGGCGACTACACTCGAATCTCTTCTCGGCGATGCTACTCTCCTCCCTCACACGTACGCGAACACCACCCATCCGAATCTCGGAATGATACAGCGACGCGCGTTTCAGTATAGGGAGGCGCTTTTTCCCGATCTGCAGAGTAAACCGAGTCTTCCTATATCAACCTGACCGAATGAGAACCTTCAGCTCCATTTGTCTGAGCGGCAGTCACTTGATACCGTTCCGTCCATCCCTCTGAGTAGCTGCTTCTACGCACAACGGGCCAAGTGGTCTTAGACACAAGCATCCCTTGTGCGGTAACTCACAATAAACGCAATTTTAGGTCAGTGAGCGATTGTGCAGATCGGCAAAAGGCGCGTCCCTATACTGATACGCGCGTCGCTGTATCATTTCCTCCGCATCATCTAGAAGGTAGACGATCCACAGCCTTTCTGCCCTATATAAACCGTGCATCGAACATAAGAGAGATAGAAGCGTCGACCCCGACAGTACGTCAGTGCGTGCCAATGCAGACGCTGTGTTAGGAAAGCTTGGAACAGTCGACAGGATCTGAGCCCAATCAGCCAAAAGCCGATGCTTGAAGAATTCTTCAGCCTGTACTTGCCTGGTCGAGGATAATCCAGCATGGAAAGAGAACATGAAGATCCTCCTCCGCATTGAGGGCAAGGACATGTGGCCTGTCGTTGATGGCACATTCATTGAGGCCGACGATGAAGTAGTCGCACGTCGAGTCTACCGCGCAGCGAACCATATGGCACGAGGGTACATTGGCCTCGCGGTCGGACAACGTTACCAGCATCTGATAAAGGGTATCGACGATGCCCGCGAGGCATGGGAGAAACTGGACAAAACCTTGACGAAGCTACTCCAGCCCAGCCGCCAATGTTCTAAGACGCCTCCGTCAACGAAGCACACGGGTCGCGGCAGTAGGTTGCCTCGCGGCCACCGTCGTTCATCTGGCGAGCCGGGTGGTGGGACGCGTAGCTGGACAGGTCACGGCCGCTAAACAACCGTCGACTGGCAGTGCCCGATCCGACTTGTAGCTAGACCACGTCGCCTTCCCTTTTGACTCGCCCGTGGCAACCAAACGAGCCGAAGTGCGTTCTCCCACCTCCCATCGCCGAGGCCCCGCCGTTGTCCTGACCTCTGCAAGGAAGGGCGGCTGTGTGTACAGGCACCTGTGCGCTGCATGGCATCTATATGCAGTCACGTGAGCGTTTGTCACCCAAGCCTCGTTAGCGTAGTTGGATTATCGCATCCGTCTAATAAACGGTGCCTCAGGCATACTGAGATTACAACGGAAGGTCACTGGTTCGAGCCCAGTACGGGGCAAACTCCCCTCACCGGGATCTTTTTGCTGTCGGATTCTTTTGCTGCCTTTTTCAGGCCTGGGAGGCTTTTGTCGAGCGCTTTGAAGGCAAGAGCTGCGGTTGACAAGTTGCTAGCTACCCAGGCATTTGCAGGTCGCAACGCTGAAATGGAACGGTTGAGGACCTTTTTCGCGTGGTTGTGGTGGGCCAAGCGGGTGCCGTGTCGATCTAACACCGCCGGTTCATGCCTTCCATCCATGATTTTCTGCCGTGTTTACCGTGCCCTTTTTGCGGTCCTTTTCTGGTCTACATTCGAGAATTGGTATCAGTCCTGGTTGGCAGCACATGACTGCGATTGGCTGTGCTTGCGTTCGCGTCTGTTTCTAGTAGTATAGCGGTGGTGATGCTGTTGGTTGTCGACGGAGCCGACGTCATCAGCGGCCCGTGTAGCGGCGTGTTTGCTCACATTCCTGCCGCGCGAAAAGAAACGTCGAAAGAACGAAAATCCGCCACAGAGGCGGCGAAGTTGAATGAGCAGGGCGGGTGATCGTCAACCCGATCCACGAGATCTGTTTGCCGCCCGCGCCTTATGTGTGTGGGGCGGGGAAAGGTGTCCAGCTGTGCCTTGAATTCCTCGACGCCTTGTCTCTTGATCTACAGGCCACCCCGCAGCCCGCACCGCAGCCCACAGCTTACATGTCCCTACGCCATGTTGTTCCACAGTTCGTTTCTTCGCATTGCTGCTCTGCAAGCCGCAAATGTCTGGCAGCTCTTCCCGCTGCAGTACGGCCAATCACACCCCCTGGGATGTATCATCTATGAGATCTTGCCATCTGCAAGCTCGCTTGCATCGGCCGCAGTGCACGTTCGCAACCTTCTGCCATCGCCAGCATGGATCTGCACATCCACCTGCGCTGTTCGCCACTTTGCATCTTGGTAGACAGCCCCCCCATTGCGCTCCTTGCTCTCGTCATCAATTCGGATTGTGGCTGTCGTCGTTGTTTGGTTTGCTGTTGTTGTTGCTGTTGCTTCTTCCAGGCGCCTGTGCTTGTTGTTGTCGCTTGTGTTGATGGCGTTGCTGCGGGCAGTCTGATCGCATGTCCAGTTTGTCGATCGTCCATCGGTCCATACCGTCAATGCATGTTATGAATGACTCCCGTCTCCGCACACCGAGTGGCAGGTCTGGTTCAGCGCACTCTCCTGGCGGCTGTCGGACGCCGCGTTGGGTTGCGCCCCGCTCTGTTGCTATCTGGGCGGCAGGATCGCTTACGCTGCGCAACGCTGTAGCCAACGTCCGCCCCGCTGAAAGCTATAAAGAACGAGCGGCAAGACGTCTTCTCCATCCCCTTTTCCTCATCAACTCACACTCTCCACTCCACTCCACTCCACTACCCACTTCTCTTTCCACCTTTCCCACTCTCTTAGCTCTTCAGCTCCTACACTCGTCTTCAAAATGCAGTTCAAGACCATCTTTGTTGCTGTTGCCGCCTTCGCCGCCATGGCCTCTGCCATGCCCCACGGCTCGTCCGAGAAGAACGGAAACGGCCAGTGCGCCACCGGTGTTGCCCAGTGCTGCTCTCAGATCGTAAGTGCCGCTACGGGCGTCTGAACGCGAAGAGTCGCGCCTCACGTCACCGTGTCTGACCACAATCCTTTTTCTCGCGCTTGGCTTTCGCAATGAGCAGAAGCACGGCAAGGATGCTGCTGATGCGCTTACCGGCCTCGGCATGGCGTTCAACGAGCTGCTCGACGGTGCCATCGGCATCGACTGCCAGCAGATCCCCGTTGGTGTTATTGCCGTGCCCGTTGCTGTTCAGAACATCTGCAAGAACACCGCCGTCTGCTGCGAGGGCTCCGCCAACAACGGCCTCATCCAGACCTCGTGCACCCCCATGTCCGCCAACTAAGCCTCTCGCACTTGCCTGCCCCGCTTCTCTCCGGCTGCCCTTCTGCGCCGGTCCCCTGTAGTAGCCTCGCTTTATCGTGCCTGCCCTGCGCGCTCACCGTCTGCCGCCCCGGCTTTCCTTGCTATGGTCTGGCCGAAGCTATGCTTCCGTGGGCGCACAGACGCCGCCTTCCCACGTCACCACCCCTCTGCCCGCAGCGATAGCAAGCGTACAGCCATACCCCGTCTATAGACATCCATCGCACGCTCCGAGCATTGCATTTCCCGCGGCCCGCCCCTTTCTCCGCAGTGTATCGCGCCTCTTGCTTGTGTTCTGCAAGAAGTGTGAGGGAGTGATGCAACCAGGTTACAGTATAGGTGCAGGGGCTGGCTCAATGAGGAAGGTCTGGCCTGCTTCGGTGCGGAGCGGCAGCGCTTCGATGGGGTGCGGCCCGCGTGCTGAGCGCAGCTCCCGCCGCTGCCCAGTTGCGCCCGCGTCCCAGCCAATCCACGCGCATGCAAGCGTGGCTCTGCGCAGGGACCGTTTCAGACTTCTATTGATTCGCAACACAACAACGGGCGAGAAAAGGGGCCATTGAGCAGGGGGAGTGCCTTTGCAGCATTTGGACACATGTGCAAGTGGCGGTGGAGGCGCGGGCGGCTACTTGCGTGTAGACCTGGGTCCACTGAGCCATTGCAGTGTGGCCACCTCGGAGGGAAGCGGCTTCTGCGCTACAACGACGGCGTCGAAGATCTGGTCGGACCAGGCGGTGTCGTTCAAGTCGGCGGGCGCGACCTTTTGCCGCTGGTCGGCAGTGACGTGGTTGAGGCAAGTACCACACCGCCGCCCCCCAAGCCCGACGACCCCGCCCAGCTCCCAGATCGCCCTATGTTCCGATGTACTGTGGCCGCACGCACCGCGCTCTTTTGTATCTGTCAAAAGCCAGATCTAGCAACCAGCCGACCCTCACAGACACGGTAACCGCCAGCGAAGCGGACATGCAATGAGGATGTATACGCTACGGACTGGCATTACCGTTGCCGTTGAGCAATGTGACCGCCTCAAGTCTGGTGACGAGGCCGAGTGAAAGTCTAATACAGAAATTAGCGGGCGCGGACAAAGTCTATAAGGAGCGGTAGGGGGAGGGATTGCGAAGCGAAGGTAGGGAAGGAGGCGTGTGGTAGCTAGAGGCCGAGGTCCTTGAGCGCGGCGGTGAGCTCGTCGATGAGGTTGTCGCTGCCGCGCTTTTTAAGGCCGAGGTCCTTGAGCGCGGCGCTGAGCTCGTCGATGAGGTTTTCATCGGCGCGCTTCTTGAGGCCGAGGTCCTTGAGTGCGGCGCTAAGCTCGTCGACCAGGTTCGGGTCCTCTTCGGAGCGCTTTCGCAGGCCGAGGTCCTTGAGTGCCGCGTTGAGCTCGTCGACAAGGTTGTCGCTGCCACGCTTGCGCAGGCCGAGGTCCTTGAGTGCGGCGCTGAGCTCGTCGATCAGGTTCGGGTCCTCCTCGGAGCGCTTTCGCAGCCCGAGGTCCTTGAGCGCCGCATTGAGCTCGTCGATCAAGTTGTCGCTGCCGCGCTTGCGCAGTCCGAGGTCCTTGAGCGCGGCGTTGAGCTCGTCAACGAGGTTCTCGCTACCGCGCTTGCGCAGGCCCAGGTCCTTAAGAGCCGCCGTCAGCTCGTCAATCAGGTTCTGGTCGGCACGCTTCTTCAGGCCCAGGTCCTTGAGCGCTGCATTCAGCTCGTCGATCAGGTTGTCACTGCCTCGCTTGCGCAGGCCAAGGTCCTTGAGTGCAGCGTTAAGCTCGTCAATGAGGTTGTCGCTGCCGCGCTTGCGCAGCCCGAGGTCCTTAAGCGCCGCGCCGAGCTCGTCAATCAGGTTAGGGTCCTTCTCGGAGCGCTTGCGCAGTCCGAGGTCCTTGAGCGCAGCGTTGAGCTCGTCGATGAGATTGTCACTGCCGCGCTTGCGCAGGCCCAGATCCTTGAGCGCGGCGTTGAGCTCGTCGACAAGGTTGTCGCTACCCCGGACGGCGAGCCCGCCTGCAGGGGCAGAGACTGGCGCCGCGAGCGAAGCCGTGCATGCAACAGCAGCGAAAATGGTGAGGAATGCAGCGACCTTCATTTTGCAGATCGAGGGATAGGACGGTTTAGGTAGATGTAGGGCGGTACTAGGTGGTCAAAGGTGGCTAGGATGCAAGAGGCAGGCAAGTCTGATGATCTTTGTCGAAAACTGATGCCCAGAAGGACGATCTTTATAGCTTTCGTCGACGCCCCAGCCGTCGCTAGAAGTCTCGCAATAGCTGTATAAGCCGAGTCGGTGTGTCAGCGACGAAGACAGGGCATCCGGCTACGTGGTGGCCACCCATCCGAATGGTCAAGCGGCGGGCATTTGTGGAAGCTTGCTGAACAGAGATAAGGATTTCTCTAGCCAGTATGGGCGAAGCTTTCTACATACACACCGAGTGTGGATGGTGAGGTGGGCAGATAAGGTGGACGCTGGTGGCAGCGCGGATCCTTATCTCAGCTTCCGGTTTCAGACGCGGGGTGACGACGGTGACAGCGGTGACGAGATCGCTAACGTCTCTTAGCGCGAAATGGAAGGTGTCGAGCGGATCTCTGCTCGGCAAGTGCGATGACACCATTGGCAGAAGGGGCAGCAACCGATGGACTAGTGGCGAGGCAGCGATGGGCACCGAATAGGCAGTGGCACAGCTCGGATGTATGGGTCGACGATCAAGAGTCACCGGCATTCGGCTGAGACGAACTCAGCTCGCCTCTGCAAGCGCACTTGTTGGTGGACGCCGTAGACGTCTGTTGACGGCCCGACACCGAAGAAAACAGGCGAGCCGAGCTGCGATAACACAAACACATGCTCGTGAGCGACCCAACTGAGGGTGTGCGCGATCCCATGACGACATCCAAGTCTGCCGAGGCACCATACTTCCGTTCTGCATGAGCTCGATTCTAGCCCAAGCGGTCATGGGCATCGGCCATGGGCATCGGCCAAGATGTGTAGCCTCCGACCCAGCGTAAGGATGTATGCGGCCCCGCGCACCAAAGCGGGAGGTTCCAAGGCGAGATGTGCCGGAAGTTCCAAGGCGAGATGTGCCGGAATTTCCAAGGCGATCTGTGCTGGCAGCGGGGTAGCGAGGAGGAAAAGGTCCAAGGCCGCCCTGCACAGTGACGGTTGGTGAGTGGCGCGGTATCTGACACGCGGTCAGGTGAAAGCATGAAAGCCGGTGGATCTGGCGGGTGGGAGTGACACTGGAGAAGTGGACTCGGCGGCACGGCCACGCTGGACGCTCGCTAGGCGCGGCATGCAAGGGCGGCTAGGGAGCTGGGAGGAGGAAGACGGCCGGCGGGTGGTGATTGGCTGACGATATCTGACGGCGGACGAGTCTAGGCGAGGCACTAACTCCTGTCTAAAGCTAGCGGGTTTCCGTCTTGACAGGTCTCACTGATAAGACGTACTGCCGCCCGATAATCGGTGTTGGCTCGCCAGAAAGCGCACCAGCATAGGGAGGTTTCGAGCACGCAGTCTGACCTGGCTGCTGACTCTCGAGACTGGGCGCTGGTGAATGAGCTTCAAGACGGTTTAGAACGCGCGGTCGGAAACCTTCCCTAAATAAGCGTGTCTTAGCCGACATGTCTGACATCATCGTCGACCGAAGCCTACACATCGCGGCTAGTCTCACATAGCACGCTCAGCTTGCACGACCCGGCTACCCGCCGAGCCGATAGACAACACCTCGCCGCATTCATGCGCAACAGACGCATCTTTTCAGGAAGACACAAACTGTCTGGCTAGTACAAAGGCCAGTGGAACAAACGGGAAGTTCAACGTACGAAACGATGAGAATTCCGATCCTGGCTGTTAGATCCAGTTTCGCATCGGCTCTTCATCGGGCGCTTGGCACGCCCGATCGATCGGCATCACCGCAACTACGGTTGCTTGGTAGGCACAAGTAGCTACACCCACCGGATTGCGACGCAAGGCTGATGCAGGCAGCCCGCAACGGCGCCAAGGACAAGACATGGTTTCAACATCGATCAGCAGAAGATAGAATTACCCGTCAAGAGGTATGGCATGTAGGTGAAGAGCGAGGCTTTACTTGTACAGGGCTCGCTTGGCAGCCCTGACAACGATGGCGGTGTCGGGGAAGGAGAGTTTCTCCAGGTTCTCGGCGTACGGGGTGGGGACAGAGGCGCCGGAAACACGCTCAACGGGAGCGTCGAGGTGGTCAAAGGCAAAGTCGTTGATAGTAGCGGCGATCTCGGAACCGACTGAGAAGAGCGGGAAGCCGCTCTCTACTGTGACAATGCGGTTGGTCTTCTTGACCGAGGCGACAATGGTGTCGACGTCCAGTGGGCTGATGGTTCGCAGGTTGATCACCTCGGCCTCGACACCCTCCTCCTTCTTGAGGATTTCGGCAGCCTCCATGGCGTAGTTCATACCGATCGAGTGCGATACAATGGTGATGTCTTTGCCGGCCCTCTCGATCTTGGCCTTGCCGATCGGGATGGTAAAGTCGTCGGAGAGAGCCTCGTGCGAGATGTCAAACGACTGGCCGTACAGGATCTCGTTTTCCAAAAAGACCACCGGGTTGGGGTCGCGGATAGCGGATTTCAAGAGACCTCGGCAGTCTTCGGCGGACCAAGGCGAGATGGTCTTGAGACCGGGGATCTGACCGTACCACGATGCATAGTCCTGCGAGTGCTGGGCACCGACACCAGCGGCAGCACCATTGGGGCCGCGGAAGACAATGGGACATGGCACATTACCGCCGGACATGTAGTAGGTCTTGGCACCAGAGTTGATGATCTGGTCAATCGCCTGCATGGCAAAGTTGAAAGTCATGAACTCGCAGATGGGTCGAAGGCCGGAAAGCGCAGCACCGACGGCCAAACCGGCGAATCCAGACTCGGTGATGGGAGTGTCAATCACTCGTCGCTCTCCGAACTTGTCGAGCAGGCCACGGGTGATCTTGTAGGCACCATTGTAGCGAGCAACCTCCTCGCCGAGGATGAAGACCTTGTCGTCGCGAAGCATCTCCTCCTCCATCGCCGAGTTCAACGCATCTCGGACAGTAAGTTGCTGGGGCTTTCCATCGGTCGACGCGTTTCGGGCGCTGGAAGGGAGGAAGGCGGTAAGCGCGGCCGGGTCGGTAGTCAGGCGGGAGGAGCTTGCGACCGGACGAGCGATGGAAGACTTGGGCAGCAGCTGGGAAGGCTGCTTGCTAGCGACCGTCGTGGAGAGCGATCGGAAACCAGATCGGGGCGCTTGAAGACGAGCGACCGAAGCCATGGCGGAACGAGTAGCAGCCATTTTGACCAAGATCCAGCAATGACAAAGGCTACGACAGCGCTGACAACAACGGCAAGGAGAAGGAGAAGGTGAAGGGGCTGGAGGGACGGGGGTACCAAATGGCGTAGGATGGGGAGTGGAAGAGGATCGAGGGCACGAACCGCAGAAGGAATCCTCCTCACGACGCCAGAGCCAAGCGCTAGCTAAAGCGATGCGGCAAAGAGTTGTGTTGCTTGCTTGAAGCGTCAATGTCCATGTGCCTCGTATCGATCCAAAAAATCTTGCTGCGCGAAAATCCAATTCTTCCTTTCCTCGTTTTCTACCCCGATTCAATACCAACCAAGCGCAGCCTCTTTACAGACAAATACAAATTGCCTTCCCAACAATACACGCCAGACTATCTACCAAGGCCGAAAGCGCTGGCTGGCGAAAGACGGCCCATCGTCGGTCACCGGCCAAAGCCCATCGATAAAAAAGCAACATCGCCCACTCTGTCAATCCCTACATTCACACTCACACTGTGACGGGACATCGTCTGTGACTTGCGCACACACGTGTACAACACGGCGCCTGTGCGATAGACACCCGGCTGGCTTGCACGCATCATGCTCACCCAAGCGCTCTGTCTACGGCTCGATGTAACCTTGCCGTTCCTTTTGCGGAAAGATCAGGGCCGAGGTGGATTGTGGATCGTGCCCTTCCGGCGGCTGTTTCCGAGGCGTGGTGTTGGGGGCATGGCAACTTGCTTACCCCGACCCCACCCCCACTCACCCAACGCCGGTCTTTGATCGGGAGAATCGCTTCGATCGGGGGTACGCATCGGATTTCGGCCAAGATGAGATTATTCGCTTCGGCCAGTGCGCGCGAACTTGCGCTTCTTTGTGCTAGCGGTGATCACCCAAGGCGTGGATTTGTGGAAATGTCGAATCCGAGTTTTGAGATCCATCGCTCATCCTCCCTTTCACTGCTTACCATCTTGTCTGCCTGTTTTCGCCACGCCGACGCTCCTTTCCTTGTCTCTTGCCGACTGCTCCCAGCTGTTCCTGCTACGTGTCTCTGCTAGATCTCCTGCTAGCCGTCTCTGCTCGGAAACTCAGCGTTATTGGGCGCCTACACTTGCGCTCTGCCAATTTCGGACCGCCAAAGACTTGTCCGGACAACCGGTGTTGGACGGGGAAAGCATTACTGTCGACACCGCCATACCACCCAAGCAGCGCAACGGCAGACCCACGTCTGGATCGAGCTGCCGCACACATCAACATGAGTAAGTACGACGCATCGAGGCTGGATTACGTGCTGTCCGCTGACTTGTGTCTCTGGCTGGCCTGCAGTGGATGATTTGACGGAAGCTAGCAGCGATTACGCAGCCAACTCGTGGGTCACTTGGTTCCTCTCCACGAAAGGCAACGAATACTTTTGCGAGGTAGATGAGGACTATATTCTCGACAGGTTCAACCTTACAGGGCTCAATGGAGAAGTGCAGCATTATCCTCAGGCGCTGGACCTGATCACCGACTCGCTGGAAGAGGACCTGTCCGACTCGATTCGCGACACGGTCGAGGCACAGGCCAAGCTTTTGTACGGCCTTGTTCACGCACGATATATCATAACCACACGCGGTCTGGCAAAGATGCTAGAGAAATACAAGCGTGCCGACTTTGGCCGCTGCCCCCGTGTGCTTTGCTATCAGCAGGCCCTGCTTCCCGTCGGTCTCAGCGACAATCCATTTCAAAAGGCAGTCAAGCTCTTCTGTCCGAGGTGCGAGGACATTTACTCTCCCAAGAGCAGCCGCCATGGCACCATCGACGGCGCCTTCTTCGGTAGCACCTTCCCACACATGCTGTTTATGGTATATCCCAACATGCTGCCGTCCAAGTCGCCCACCTCCCAATCGCCGTTCTTGTTAGGAGGCTCATCACAGCATCGTTCTGAATCTAGGGCGCTGAACGATCACGCCGATGTCGACGATTCCATCATGTCGGCGCCCGGTGGTGTTGCTGCGGGCAACGGATCGCCGTCGGTGTCGGGCGCCGCTGTCAGCACGTCCGCCGTCGCTGCGGCGGCAGGAAGCGCGGCTGGTGCCACCACAAACTCCTCCACCCACTCTACAGCTGCCGCTGCCGCCAAAGTGGAGCGCTATCGACCACGTATCTTTGGCTTCCCGGTGCACGAAACTAGCAAACTGCAAAAGTGGCAGGAAAAGATGCGCGACCAACAGATCGAACGTCTGGAAAAAGTAGAAAACGCTGGCGGGATCGCCACTCCCGCCGCCGCTGCCTTTTTCCGCAAAGTAGCCTCCAAGGAGCCGGACGCCTCGGAATCCATCGGTGTAGCAGCGGCGTCGCCAGCATTACACGAGCGCACGGCCCCACCATCTGCAGCAGCTTCAACAACCTTGCCATTGTCCGCTACCAACACCGTTTCGGCTCCCGCTCCGTTACAGGCGCCACCCACGGCAGCACCATCGGCTCGCTAACTCCTGTTGTCACTTAGCCTTGTACTGGGCTTGCCATGTCTGCCATCCAATACCTCGAGCGTGCCGGCTTTCACGGCAGTTGATTTTGACTATACAGATACACTAGCTGCGCAGGGCGAGTGGGCAAGGGGGCTTTCAAGCCGGGGAGAGAGCGCGTGGTGAGGTAAAGGTGGGGTGGAATGTGCAGGGGGTGGGTTGCTTAGAGCTGGGTGGAGCAGACGACTTCAGCGACGAGCTTGCGGATGTCTTCTGCGCGGGCTGCGCCGGCCTGGAGGACTTCTTCGTGGTTGGCGGCCTGTGCGGCGTCGCGGGCGAGGGTGTCGCGGACGAGGGCTTCGGGCGAGGGGCCGCCGGCGGCTTCGTTGGCGAGGGCGCTTGCGATGTCGAAGTAGGGTTGGACGACGACTTTGTTGGTGATCAGTGAGATGGCGAGGACGCGGAGGCCTGCGTGTGCGGCGGCGATGACTTCGGGGACGGTGCTCATGCCGACGGCGTCGGCGCCGACGGATTGGAGGAAGCGGGCGTCGGCGCGGCTCTCGTACGACGGTCCGAGGACGTAGGCATACGTGCCCGACGCGAGCGACGCACCGAGCCCAAGCCGCTGCGCCGCACGGTACAGCGCCAAGCGCAGCTCGAGATCATACGCGTTGGACAGCGCCGGAAAGCGCGGCCCCAGCGCCAAGTTGGCTCCGATCAGCGGATTCATCGACGTCAGCGTCGGCAAGGATAGGTGGTCGTGAATCGCCATGATCGTCCCTACCTCGAACGTATCCGCCAGCCCACCCGCCGCATTGGTCACCACCACCGCCTCCACCCCCAACACGCGCATCACGCGCGTCGGAAACACACACGTCGCCGCACTGTGCCCCTCGTAGGTGTGGAACCGCCCCAAACAGGCAACCACCGCCACCCGCCCGCTCTCGGAACAGATGTACCCAAACGCCAGCGAAGACTGGTGCCCCGCCACCGTGCTATCCGCAAACCCCGGAATCTCGCTGTACGGAACATGCACCGCCGACTCGAGCGACGAAGCCAAGCCCGACAGCCCCGAACCACTGCAGCAGATACCACCAACAAGAGAGACAAAGCGCGCGCCATCAGTATACGGCCAAGTGTCACGCTGCGCAAAGAAAAAAACGAGCGCAGCAAGGAGGCGAAGCAGAAACGCACCAGATGATCCCCCACTTGGGCTGCGCCAGATCCGCGGGCACCCTGGCCCTGATCGCCTCTGCGGCCTCCTTGAACTGGCTCGGCAGTAAGGCCAAATCGATCTTCGACATGCTAGCTAGTGTCCGGATGGCAGTGGTGCAGAGTAAGAAGCGGAAAGCGCAGGTGGTCGTGGCCGCTGTGAAATAACAAGTTGGTGGTCTAGCAGGAGAACAGGCCTAGAAGAGGGAGAGTTGGCAAGCGTCGCCCAACGCACAGCCGGAAGTTCGGGCGGATCGGTCGGCCAGGCGAGTTTCGCCCATATCTCGGTCTTCTCCGAATTGGATTTCATTCGATGTAATCTTCGCACTTCTCATGGTGATGATAAATCGTTGGGCTACATCCACTTGCATCTGTTTGCGACGCTTGCCACAGTATGCTGCTCGTGCCAGTCTGGTTAGGACAGACAGTATCGGCGGCCAGTTTAGATGCACTCGGAGCTACTCTGTATCTTTGGGTATGATACGAAGATAGCAAGGCGGCCAGTCCACTCTAACACACAGTCCATCTTTTCGCGCTTGGGCTAAGCTTTTTCATCGGCGATAGCGGCCAGATACGATCGATCAGCGCGTAAACGTGATTACGCACGTGAGCTGTGCATAATTTACGCGACTTAACAGCAGCGCTTCGCTGTCCGACATGCGATGTTAGATCTCAGATATGCACTTCGCCGCTCGCGACTCAAAGCACACTAGCCTGTCTCTGCAGATCTCGCTGCCGACATTCGTGTCGGCCATGACTTGCAGGTGGTTCTTATATACTATACCTCTTTCGTCACAATGCCCCTATACGCACAATGGAGATTCTCCAGAACGGCGTGTCTGCCGCTTCTGATCCTCCATCAGATAAGGAACGAGATGTTATGCGTTCAAGACAAGCCGAGCTGCGGTGGCTACACTTGAAGCGCAGAGAGAACCCCCGCGCTGGGCACGAATGGCAACACATCGTCGGTTCGGGTCGGCTTCACCGCTTGCTGGAGCCCCAGTGACGGGAGAGTGAAAAACGGCAGATCCGCAGCCCTAGGATGGCGGCCGCGGCCGGGCAAGGTGGTGATGCTTGGTTGTCAACTATGGACGGACGAGCTAACGAGATGCAGAACGCAGTGCGCTTGAGAGTTACCGCCATCTTGGACCTGGGATAGAGTGCCGACAGCGCCATTTCGCACGTGCTCATATGAGCCAAGCTGGCCGAAGCGGCTTGGCCGAGGTAGTGTACGATAGGCCTGAGGCGGAGCCGAGCGTCTCCGGAAGACCGCGACGGTGCTCGTGCTCCATTAGCAGATCAGGCGGCGATGAGACCATCCCTCAGATTGGGCAGATGCATTGTTGCGATCCGTGCGAACCGTTCGGACCGCTCTGAAGTCCATGGAAGGGAGCAATCTCGGCCATGGTGGTGTTTCTCGCTATCTGCCCACTAGCGCCGATCCTAGCTGTCAACCAAAGGCGTGAAAAGGCACGAAAAGGCGCGAAAAGGAGCGCTTTTCTGTTGAACGTACATAATTGACGAGCGGTTGATTGGTTTCGGGTACGCTAGGTGGTGACACAGCTGCTCCGACAAGCAACGTCCAACGGATCGACGCAGGGGTTGGCAAGCAACCAATGCAGCCGAGAAGCATCGCCGGCGGCCGCTGCTACGAGCCACTGCTGCTGTCGTTTGCGCGCAAGCCGATCGTGCGGGCTCGGCCCCAGCTAGTTTGATTCCAGTCGCTTCATGTGCCTGCATGGGCCGCTTCTAACCAAGGGTCGGCCTGCGTTTTCGGATTGATAAGCCGGCAAGCGAGCCAGCGAACCTTCGTCCCAGATCATCCCCTCTCCTCTGCGCGCCAAGAGGCTAGCGACTGGCGAATGCGTCGGCGGAAGTTTGACTGCAAATATGCGCTTGCGCAATCGCTCCCATCCGTTTCATGCGATTGGTTGCGGCTGTGGTAGCTTGAGTCGGTACGGCTTGCAAAGCGAGTCTTCCAGTATTATAGCAGGCGGGCCAGATGAGCAAGCTCGCCGGCATGGCCAGGATCGAGACGCCGGATCCACTCTCCAGCCTAATGAGAGTGACTGATGAAAAATCCATCGATGGGTGCCGTGTCTCTGCAAAGAGGCTTAAATAGGACCTCCTACATTGCCGTCCCGTAACCCTGCTTACCATAAGGCCGCCTTTATCCTCTCCCCTGCTCCGGCTGCGATCCAAGATGCGCCTCTCCTGCAATGTCTCTTTGCTTTTTTCGGCTGCCTTCATGGTGGTCCCCACTATGGCCTTCCCTGACCTTGGCAAGCTTTTCGAGCCTGACCAGACCGGCTTCATTCAGAGCCGTCTTTCCGCTGTTGATCCCCTGCATCTGCAGAACACGCTGCAGGAGCTCGGCGACAAAGTCAAGGAGCTGCAAAGCAGCGTTCCGGACGCCTCGAAGCTGCTCGACACCAAGCTTGTCGACATCAGCCCTGAGAAGATCTACACGTCCTTTGGCGTGCGGCGGGACGGAGGGATCTTGCCGCCCGCCGAAGACAAGAATCATCCATTCAGAAGGCCGCGCAAGGGAGACAAGCGAGGTCCTTGTCCGGGCCTCAACGTACTTGCCAACCATGGCTATCTGCCGCGCAACGGGGTGGTCAGCCCGATCGAGCTGCTAATCGGCACATTCGAGGGGCTCAATCTAAGCCCAGACCTGGCAGCAATCCTGATTGCGGTTTCGTTCGTGGGGGTAGGCGATCTGCTGCAGATGAAGCTCTCCATTGGCGATCGGTTTGGGCTTGGAGATGGGCTTAACCATCATGGCATCCTCGAGGGCGACGCGTCGGTGACGCGCAAGGATCACTACTTCGGCAACAGCTGGGACGCGGACCCGCACCGCGTGGAGCTGTTCATCAACGAGACCAACACCTACGGTGACGGCAATGTCAATGTCATTTCGCTCGCCCACTCACGCTACCGCGCTTGGGATGATAGCCGCAAGAACAATCCAGTCTTCGATTTCAACCCCTGGCGCATGCTCGTCGCCTATGCCGAGAGCGGCTTCGTTCACGAAGTCCTGCGCGGCTCGTCTGTCAAGTTCGACGAGCAATGATCCGCAGTTGGTTCATCGACGGCCGCTTTCCCTGCGGCTGGAGCAAGCGCCTCATCCCCTTCTCCACCCCCGAGATTCTTGCCTGGGCCGCCATCATTGAGGCCGCCCACCCCACTGTCCCCGGCTGGAGCATCGGCAAAGGCGCCTTCGTCCCCCTCCCCACCACCGACGGCCTCTACAAGGAGCTCGCCTCCCTCTTCGACCCCAAGACCACCGGTGCCACCCTCGCCACCCTTGTCTGCGACGCTGGCAACGCCATTCTTGGCTTCTTCCCCACCCAGCTCACCAACCTCTTTGGCGCGATCACCGGTATCAACGGCGTCGGGTCCACCTTCACCTGTGCATAATGCAGCATCCTCACGGTACCTACTCTGCGATCTGGTCCCGTGCACCTTCCCTTTCGCCCCACTGGCAGCATACCGTTACAGGATGCTTGAAGCCCGCCGTTACTCCGTCACTTCTTGAAACTCTTTCTCGTCGGTTTTGCTGAAGGATACGTAATATCATAATGTCTGCTCTGGAAGCTAAGGCGCCTTCTCCTATGCGCCATCGTCCGCTTATTTGCAGTATTGTATCCATATTGTCGAATCCGTGCGTGCTGCTGCCCAGCCTTCTGGTCACGCTACTGTCGGTGAACAGCGTCTAGGTGTGAAATTGTGGTTGGCTTCACAGTTGTAGGTTATCGGTGGTGTGGGCGACCGACACGGTACGGCCATATGTACTCTATCGACCCTCCCCTCGATCCCGATTTTGGGACGAGGGGGAAGAGAGTACCAAGTTAGTAAGAGAATACATCAACGAGCAAGGGGAGCGTTGGTGGGCGGGGACTACCTGCGCTGTTTTTTGGTCGAGGTGGCCGCGGGCTGAGAGGATGTGGGAGAGGCCGGCACGGGTGCAGCTGAACCGGGCTGGCTCTCGGGTCGGTGCGGGGGCTGTTTGCGCTTCTTGCCCGCCGATGGCAGTGGGGTGGGCTGTGTGTCGAGGTTGTAAGGCTTTTGCTCGAGCGTTGAGGAGATACCGACGCCCTGCTGCGGCGGCAAAGTGGCCAGCGAGACTACGGTGGGGTGGGAGACGATGCCGCGATAGGTTTTCCTGGTTTGGGCACGGAGGAGGAGGGCGCGCGGGTTGCTGGAGATCGCATCTCGCGCAGCGGTCGGGGTGAGTCCGAAGATGGCGGCAAGGTTGATCACGTCGTAGGGCCCGCGCAGGCCGAGAGCCTCCATGGCACCCGACGAGAGCAAGATGCCCTTGCCATTGGTCACTCGCAAGAGATCGCGGACGCCACTGATCAGATTCCGTCTTGCCTTGAGCGGATCGCTGCCGGATGCCTCGGACAATCCATCGGAACGCGATCCAACGGCAGGGCCATAGACCACCTCGAATTGCACGCCGTTCTCCAACGCGGCATGCACGGTGGTTCGCTTGAGGAAGAATGGCAGACGCGGCTGTGCGGCCAAGTCGAGCGATATCACATCGACGCTCCACGGCTTGAGTTCCGAAAGCGTCAGACAGGCATGTTGGAAGGCTGCCTCTGTCGTCGGCCGTACCGCCAGAATATCGTAGCTCTGCAGCGCTGTAGCATTGTTGGTGATAATCCCGTTCCCGGACTTGGCCATGCTCTGCTCATCCAGCACAACCGTAAGCCTGCTCAGCTGCACCACTCCTTGGCCAGCCTTCTGCTTTCCCTTGGCACTGCGCGGATCCTGCGTGGGAAACGCAGGGTTGGCAGACCCATCTCGATGCGCAGCAAAAGGATTGACATGCACCGCCGGGTCGAAGCGAGACTGGACGATCTGGTTGAAGGCGAGACACGCGTAGCCCAGCTCGCGCAGCTCATCAACGATCTCATGGACTGCGTTGGCATCCTTTTCTCGCAACGAGGCAACGGCGCCCACCGCTTCTGACTGTGAGGCTGATTGCGAGACCTGCGCTTGCTGCGATGGCTGCGGCTGCTTGCCTTTCTTCTTGGCGGCGTGGGCTGTGGCTGCGCTGTTGGAGCTATGGCTGCCGCTGCTGGGCCACGGGATATTCAAGTCGTAAAACATACTTGGCTGCTCGTGACGGCCCAGCGAACCAACGCTGCTTGGGCTTCTATGCTCTCGCTTTGCTGATTATGGTGGCCTGCGACAAGCGGATGGTTGCAGCCTTTTGACTTTAGAGCTGCGGAATCACCGATGAGATTTCATTTTCACAATAATTTCTCTCCCACCTCCACCCTTTGCTATCTAGAAAGTCACAACTCACATCACCATCACTGTCACATCTCCCTTCCAACCTTCACACGGAAGCGACACTGAGATGCACAGTACTGCTTCCGCGCCGACAGCCATATGTACTCAGAGAGATCACTCGATCATAAAACAGTTGTGGCCCAATGCGTCATAGAGAGGATAAACAAGTAGCCCAAATCGCGACCAGTGGACGGCGCTGGTCTCCCACCGTTTTTCCACTCGTCATGTCCCCGGATTGTATGCCATGAGGCAGAGAGATCCAATGCCAGTTACCGATCTGCCCGTTAGCGTGTGCGGAGTGGCCTGACTCCAGCGTGGATGGGGATCGGCACGGCCGACAAGCTACCACTCGAGCAACACGATGACTGTGCTGATCGCCACCATTGCGATGAAGAACGCCGTTCCGAATGCGGTGAAAGAAAGCATGCCTGGCGATCCGGCTGGCTTTGGTTGCTTCCTTCGGGCTGGCCCTGCGATAGCACTCTTTCGCTCGCAGTGGATGGTGGGTGATAAAGGCTAAAGGTAGATCGTGTATCGATGTCGAGAGGCAAGCACTTCCCTTACGTACGAATTCCATTAACGCGGTCCGCGACCCGCGACCCCAGACACTGAGATGGCCGCTGAGTCAGCCGCCCCACGAACCGTGAACTTCACGTGTGATGGATGGCTCTCAAACGCACAAAGCCGGTCGGTGGGTCAGCAAGCTTGTTTGCCCCAAAAAAAGGGGTTTCAGTCTGTTAGGTTTGTGTGCCGCTTTTCACGCGCAAAGCTGGCGGCTATCTAGATGCGGGAAGCGCAGGGTGGGGCGACGGGCGATGACGCCGAGCCAGCTGCCTTCTTGTAGACGCAGTTATGAGTGTGAATGGGAGGAGCCAACGCCAGAGTTCAAGAGGACGCCTCTGTTTCAAGCCTGGCGTAGGCATCCTGTAAACACGAATCAAATCAATGCGGAGGAGCGGGGCGCCGTTGCGCCGTGGCTCGCTGTCTGTTTTATCCCATTCATTGGCTTGGCCGCATAATAGTCGACAGCAGATGCGGCCGGCTGATGTCGAGCGTGCAGGTGTTGGCTTCCGCTTGTCTGTTCATGCATCCGCCACGCCATCCTGCGGCTCCCATCCACGGCGGTCCCTGCACATCTTCTAGCTTGAGCTTCTGTTGGTTGCCACCGTCAGCAGCGCTCCTCTGCCTGCTTCCCCGACCCAGGCATATATATATATATGTACACTGTGTAGATTGTAGCCCGCCGTGTTGCACATCCATCCGTCCCCCATCATCCGACTTTACCGCGCCGTTCATAGCTCTCCCGGATAGTGCAAGATGTCGAGCTCCCAAGGTCTGACCCAGTTTTCGGAGCCGTTTACGTTCGATGTGGTTCTGCGCTTCCTGAATAAGGTGCCCTTCTCGCCGCCGTTTCTGGTGCTCTTGCCGCTTCTCACCTACTTTTACGACAGGCATGCGCATCCCGGGCAGCCGCTTGTTGCGCAGGAGCAGCTTGTCGCGCACGTCAAGAGCCTCGTGTTCAGCCAGTACAAGTGGGTCGGGCGCATCATGATCTTCATCCTTGTCAAGACGCTTAACGGTCTCATCAACCGGTATGTGCGCAACCACGGGCAGTTCGCGCGCGATCCCATCCGCTACGACCGCGACGTTGTCGTCATCACGGGCGGCTCGGCCGGCATTGGCAAGGAGATCGTCCAGCTCCTCTCGCACGAGAAGAAGGCGACCGTCGCTGTGCTCGACATGGCGCCGCCGACGTTTATCCCTGCGCCGCCTGGTGCTCCCGAGATCATCTACATCAAGACGGACGTGACCAACACGGAGCAGGTCGCCGCTGCGGGGAGGCAGATCCGCGAAAAGACGGGCAAGAAGGTGGGTGTGCTGATCAACTGTGCTGGTATCGCTTCGGGTAATACGATCCTGGACGTCGACCTGGACTCGGCGATGCGTGTCTGGCGCGTCAACATGTTCTCCAACTGGGTGACGTGTAAGGAGTTCTTGCCGGAGCTTATCGCGGGCAATCACGGGCATGTGGTGACGGTTTCGTCGTCGGGCGCATATGCCTCGCTGCCGTCGATGTCTGAGTATGCGTCGTCCAAGGCGGCCGCCTTGGCGTTCCACGAGGTTTTGTCGGTCGAGATGCGGACGCGCTACAACGCGCCGCGCGTGCGCACGACGCTGGTCGCGCCCACCAAGGTTCGCACCGCCCTCGGCGACGGCATGGAGGACCACACCGACCCCTTCTTCACCCCCGTCCTCGAACCCATCCAGGTCGCCCGCACCGTCGTCGCCGCCCTCGACTCCGGCCTCTCCCATCACATCATGACCCCCGCCTTCGCCAACCTCCTCCCCTGGCTCCGCGTCCTCCCCGACTGGTACCGCCGCATCCTCGCCATCGTCGGCGACACAGACAACACCGTCACCCACAAGTCCATGACCCGCGCCTTCAACAACGGCTACGGCCGCAACTGGGAGGGCGAGTACAAGGACATTCATGAGCGCAGAGCCAAGGCCATGCTCTCTCTCCAAACCCCCAAGTAGCCCTCCCCCCTCTTTTCTCCTCCTAACCAGCCTCAAAACTCATCCTGGCCGGTGTTATTCTCTTGACAACGACAGCTTTGTGCGCGGCATCCTACTATCTACCCCATGTATGTTCATCTATAATCACTCTGACTGAATGCATACTACGTCCACTCGCAAATGGCAGACGGTGTTCAAGACATGCCACATGTAGACCAGCGATCGAAGCGAATAGATAAGCTGTGTTTATTCGCTCTGCATGTCGCGGCAATAGCGAAGCTGAAGCATCTTGTGCGGTGAGAACGTTCTCATCTGAGACGGACGTCGTTGGGAAAGAGACGATAAGCGAGCTAGGAGAGAGCCATCAAAACCGAGAAGGATCTTTTTTTGTTTTCTTCTTGCTGTTGGATGTGGCCTTGGCAGGTGATGCAGATAGTGGCAACGCGCCAGGGATCGACCCATCGGTGAATTCGGAAGCTGTGACCCGCTTGCCCCATTGCTTCGATGTGCCGCAGGTATTGGCGCTGCTCTCGTTTTCCGAGGTGGAAGGACTGCTGTCCGTTTGCGGACGCGCAGCGCTGGCTTTGCTGTCGCTGCCGCGGGTGGTCGCTTTCGAGACCCCGTTGCTGCTGTGGTGGAGATAGCTTGAGCGCGATGAGCCGCTGGTACGGAATGGATAGACGAGTC
The DNA here is from genome assembly GCA_023212725.1 of Tranzscheliella williamsii. NCBI lineage: Eukaryota > Fungi > Basidiomycota > Ustilaginomycetes > Ustilaginales > Ustilaginaceae > Tranzscheliella > Tranzscheliella williamsii. The sequence continues at coordinate 155,313 of JALBYF010000033.1, forward strand.
CTTTCGAAGATGCATCGAGGCCCAATCCGGCGCCAGAAACAGCAGGTGTCCCGCTAACATCTGTCGCTGCCGAATCTTCGTCAAGCATTCCTACAGGAAAGTCATCCTCCATGCTGCCTGCATCTCCTCGCTTGCGCAAGTCCGTTGCTGCAAGGGCAGTCACACGGTCTGGAATCCTGTCCACCTCGACGTCTTCTTCATCGAGAGCGTCCCAGTCACAATGGTCTGGATCAAAGGCCTTTCGTCCGTTTTCCTCACCTTCACTGAACCGCGTCGCTGGCGTTTCTGCAGAACTTGGATGAGAGCCATGAGAGCGGGTATCATGATCCAGAACAGACGTGTTGGACAGTTCCGAAGTAGCAGATCCGACGACTGGCGCGTGAACGGCATCCGCCATATGGCTATGCTCTTCGTCCAGAAGATCCACCTCTTCTGCGCCTTCAAACGACAGCGAAACGCTAGGTGGGTCGGTTTTGGCCTTGGAACGTGTGCTGGTTACGTCGTGGGTCTCGTTACCGCTGCTTTTCCTTCTTGCAGATTCTACGCCGCGGCCCAGCTCTCTACCGGCCCTGTAGACGCCACCAAGCCCGCCGGCGACGATGCGTATGGGAATGCTGCTGGAGCCCCAGCCTGAGGATCGAGCTCGCTGACCCTGCGGAATACTGGGAATGCGGGAGGAAGGCGACCGGATCGGCAGCTCCTCCGGGTCGAAGGCCATGCCTCCTAATGCGCCCGCGAGGCTGTCGTCAAAGGATGCAGGAGTGCCGTCCTCGGGTGCCACTGAAACGACGCGAGCCATTCTCCGCACCTGGATCGGGCTGGTCGCTGCGCGTTGCACCGACCGTAACGAGGCTGATCGGCGCTGAGCTTTATTCGAACCGAGCTTCAGACTGTGGAAGTAGGCCTGACGAGAGTGGTACACCGACGAAGGAAGGACGGCCGATGCCTGGCTGTACGTCTCGATCTCGGCCTTTGAAACCCAAGACGATGAGAGCTCCGTCGATACTTCACTTCTTCTGTTCTTTTCGCCGTTGTTGGCAGCAGCCACAGACTGTTTGACCTCCACCGCCTGGATCGGAAGCATATCGGTCCAAGTAGCGACCCTGGGACAATCAGCACTCAGATAGGAAGACTGCTGCGAGTGGATCAGCCCCTCCCCGGCTCGAAGCATCATTTGTGAGATGCCGGACGTTCTCGAAGCGGTTTTCGAGCGGCGGCGGTTTGCCTGCATCTTTTCTTCGCCCTGCATTCCGGGGTCAGACCTACTGTGCGCAGCCCAACGGCGGAACTCGTGCAGGTTGATACTGGCATTTCTTGGGTCGTTGGTCAGCAGCAGCGTCGAAGAGATGGCACCATTTCCTTGCGCACCTGACTTGTCAGCTGAGAGGGCGTTCGCCAGGGCAAACGACGGCAGTGCGGCAGCTTTCGGCCGGGGCTTGTCTGGAAATGAAGCCACAATGTCTGCATCGCCAGACAATCGAGGATCTACTGTTGGCTTGAAGGGAGCTTCATCCGGTAATGCGGCCCTTTTGGATCGAGCAACGCTGCTGAGTGAGACACCAAAGGGCTGCAATGCACGGGGATTCTGCACTTTGCCGTCGACGTGGTTCTGGATCGAGGGCGGACCGCCGAATGGGTTGATGGCGAAAAGATGAACAGTTCCGTTGCGGGTGCCAACGGCTACCCACTGAGCATCGTGCGTCCACTCGGCGTGCAGTACATCGGCTGTGGTGACGCCTCGCATGAGCTTGTAGCGATGGATCAGAGGCGGTGTGGCTTGATGAGCGGACGGGGCGCCAAAAAGGCCGCTCATCTGCAGCTGAAAGACGTTGAAAGCGTGGCCGAGGGCATCTGCGGTGAGAATCTGCTGCCCACATGGACTAAAGGAGATCAGCGAAACAGCATGGTTAGAAGGAGCAAAGGTACAGATCTGCCTGCCCGCAGAGGCGATGTCGATCACGCGCACACAGCTGGCTTCCGAGCGGTTGTACTCCCCATCTCTCGTCGGCGTCGCCAAGTTAGAAACATGGCCCGAGGAGAGGCGTTTGTCGCGGGAGTCGGCGGGGGCAAGCATGGGCGAACTGGATGTAGAGGATGCGGAGCGCGACAGAAAGCCAGTGTGTGGGGCCGACTGAGAGAGGAGGCTATGATTGGTATGGTTGCTGGGTGAGGACTGCGTCGGCTGGTCAGACTGACTGTTTGGGATGTGCTGAGACCAGTAGGAGCTGCCCCACTCGCCCAAGGTGCGAACACCGCTGAAAACGCCTTGACGCAGCCTGCGCGCGGTATCACCGACTTGCGCGGACGTCTCAAATAGATTGTCGCGCACCTCTTCCACTCGGGAGGTGACAGACTGGGGCCCAGCCGTTCTGAGTCGGCCGGCATCGGAGGATGAAGCTCCAATCGTCTTTCGTGAGTCGGAAAGAATGGTTGTCGGGTCTGGTGGGCACGAGTAGGCGAACGCGAGAAGACGGTTGGACAGAGACATGGGCGGTGGACGTTGAAACGGTGCCGGGAGAAGGTCGGTCAGAGGCGCCAGCACGTAGTCCAGCGACGCGTTGGAGAGCAGATGGATGGAAGGGGGCGAGGCAAAGGAGAGCGCCACGTATCTGTCATTACACTGAATACGGGCGGAGAGTTGGGTAGAAGCGGAAGGCAAGGCAGCAGCGTCTTGAAAGGTGGGGGAATGATGCCGAAGTTGAATGGAGGCGAGTACTTGATGAGAGGTGAGCGAATAGGCGACGAGACGGGTTGGCTGGCCGGATTCAGCAAGCACTAGAAGCAACTGCGCTTCGGATCGCGACGAGGAAGGATGACGGAGAGCGGCGGTAAGGATACGAGTGTGCGAGGATGCGGCGGAAGAGCGTTCCTCGAGCGCAACCGCTGCGTTGGGAAGGCTAAGAAGCTCGGAAACGTGCTGCCGCTGAACGAGGAGAGCCTGGAGGGTGCCGTCGCGATAGCAGGACAGAAGCACAGGCGCCGAGTGGGGTTCCGGAGACCTGAGAAGCATGCGGTCCCAGTGTGACCAGACAATGGCAGAGGCATCCAGATTGAGTGTCACAGTAGTGGCTTGGCTAGCCGAAGGAGACTCAGCGGCATCCAACAAAGGACCGCTATTTTCAAAGGCAGCGTAGATGGGCGAGATGGTGCCCTCGTGCCGATGAGAATAGTCGTTGGTCGGAGTCGAGTGTTGAGTGGATTGACCCGTGGAAGCGGCGAGCAAGGTGGTGATGCCGCGGTTGGCATGCTGCGATAGAGAGGAGAGCTTGGACGCGACGGCATCGATGGCCGAGGTGGGCTTGAGGGCAGTGGCATGGAATATGCGGGGCTCTGCTGCGGTAGTGCCTGCATTGTGCGACAGAACGGCAGGAGGAACCAAAGGGGATGGATAGGCGGAAGAAGGGGAGGAGGAAGCTGTGGGAGATGCGGCAGGAGGCGGCGAGGATATGGCGGCTAGGGTAGGGGAGGAAGTGGGTTGAGATACGGGCTGTGATGGCTGGATGGATTGCGGGTGTGAACCCTTTCTCTTGTTTTGCTTTGTGATGAATGCATTATCGGCGGACGTGGCTGGGCTCATTTGACGTCTTAGAAGGAGAAGGATAGAAACGGAAGAAGGATCAGACAGGGCGGCAGGAGAGGAGTCCAACGATGAGCTGTATGCCGCCGCGCAGCTTAAAAGAGTACGCCAAAGATCAAGAGGGCGGTGCTACCCGCAAATGGAGCTGATAGAGCCGGTATATGCGGTAGGAGGCAGCGGATGCGAACGATTTAACCAAGTATTTCTATGGACGGACACGAGCCTATACGGAATGGGCCCGGAGAGTGAGAACGGCGAGCTGGAACAAGACAATAACAGAAAGCAGCCAAATGTCGGTTAAGCGGAGGTCAAGGCGAAGAGACAGGGAGGTGCTCGCGGGGCTCCAATAGCGTGATGCGATTTGTCGATATGGTAAGCGGTGGGGTAGACGCGGTGTGGAGGATGGAGCGTGACTGGTATAGATAGAGAGAGTTGTTGCGTTACTGGCTGGATGGTCGTACAAGGAAAGCTGTGGATGGATGTGTTGGTGACAGTGGTTGATGATCGTGGTGATGGTTGTGGCGGTGGTGGTGGGAGGTGGATGGCGGCGAGGGGAGATTGGCTTGACGAGCCACGGTGGGGCCAATCGCGCGGACCCTGAGCGGGCACCTCAGCCACTTGTCGATACGCGCTGTGGGGGCTGTGACTCCGCAGCCAAGCCACCCTATCGCAATCACAATTATCACCACTTAACATTACCATATTCACACTCCCAACTCACACTCAACACCATTTCATCACGAATGTGATTTTGAGATTGCGATGGGATTCCCTTGACATCACAATCGTGGGTCGCTTCGCTCTCCATCACAATCACCGTGACTGGTGACAGCCCGTGTCTGCCGCTTTCCCACGAGTGTAAGCGCTTGCACAACGTGCATCACATCGTCACAAAATCCTGTTGATGGCACTTGCCACGCCACGTCGTCGCGGCGGTAGTGCGTCGGCTTCTTTTTGCAATCACACTGCCGGCCCCGCCATCCGATTTCGCGCGAGTGAGTCCAAGCAGGAGCTGGGTGTGCGTAGAAACGCGTTTCCCTATCTCCTCCCTATGGGCGGAGCAACGCGTCAGTCGGCTTTATCACGGCAACCGGCCGGAAGAGCTGCAGGCCACCGTCAATATGCATGCAAGATGCGCGATGGCGCTAAAAGTGTAAGTGGCAAAGGGCGCTTTCAACGACGAGGCTTCGACGCTTTGGCAGCATCAGCTTCCGACGCCCGAGCTTCGTTCCTCACCCCTTCCATCTCGACATTTGCTCCTCTCTCTTGAATCCGTGCTGAATTCTTCGATCGTGAACCCTTCGGTCGTGAACTTGTCGCTCGAAAGCGCCGGGCTCCTGCTACTCTCTATTTGTCGCCATGGCGTCAGCTACCGGCGTCGGTGCCGGCGGGAGTGACCTGAAGCTGCATTCTTGGAGTCTCAAGTATATATGGCTCAAGGTCTTCATTACGTTTTTCCGGCTTTTGAACAGCATCCGGCCGTGGTTGCAGGCGGCGCCACCGCCGCTGCCCGAGGCGTATGAGGAGGAGCTGGTGCACATTCCGTCGCGCGAGGCCGGCAGGACGATCCGGGCGCGCATCTACCGGCCGAAGCAGGCGGGGGAAGCGCCGTTGCCGGTGCACATCAGCTGGCACGGATCTGGGTTTATCCTGTCCAACTTTGGCGAGGACAACGTGGGGGCGCAGCACGTCATGGAGCGGCTGGGGCCGCAGTGCGTGCTGGTGGATGCCGATTACCGCAAGGCGCCCGAGTCGCCGTTTCCGGCAGCGGTGCATGATGCGCTGGATGTGGCCGAGTGGGTGTTGGCGCAGCGCGGGGTGTATGACGCGGCACGCGTGTCGGTTGGCGGTTTCAGCGCGGGCGGCAATCTGGCGCTGGCGGTGGCGGGCGAGCTGGGCGCGCAGCGCATCTGCGCCGTTGCCGCCATGTACCCCGTCGTCGACTTCACCATCGCGCCCGGCACGCGCCCGCGCAAGTCCACCCGCCCCCCCGCCTCCGGCATCACCCTCCCGCACTGGCTCTCCAACCTGATGATCGCCGCCTACTTCCCCGACCCAAGCGACCACCACAACCCCCTCGCAAGCCCCGTTCTCTTCGACCCCGCACGCTTCCCCCCCACCCTCCTCGCCTGCGGCCAGATAGACACACTCCACCACGACTCCGACCTCTTCGTCTCCACACTCCAGCAAGCCGGCCGCACCGCACGCTTCCTCAGCATCCCCGACGAAACCCACGGCTTCGACAAACTCCCCCGCACCCGCCAGTCCCGTGACCGCCGCGACTCTGTCTACAACACCTTTACCGACTTTATCAAGCAGTCCTGGCCTTCCGCAACCTAGCCTTCTCCCCTCCCCCTCCCCCTCCCCTCCCCTTAGATCGACCTACCGCAGCCTTTCTCGTTTCCTTTCTGCTATAGATGGTAGTGTCAATGCATTAGATGACTTGGTCATGTTTCCCTGATGGATGTGCTGGGCCTGGAAATGCTAATAGATGCGTGGAAACAAGGGAAATTACGTGTGACGGTGATGGAGGGCGGAGGGGCGGGTTAGACGGGTGGGGTGGAGGGGTGGCCGCGCTCTTGGCGGTCGAGCTGGGTGGATGCGCTGCTGTGGCGGCGTGCGGGGTAGCCAGCCTTGAGTGTAGCGAGGGGAATCTCGACGTGGGAGGCGGGGGAGGGGGAGGGGTGGGGGAGGAAGGGGAAGCGGTGGGCGGTGTTGGCGAGGCGGGCGGTGATGTGGGCGGGGGTGGAGTGGGCCCAGCCTGCGCGGGTGTAGTTGACGGGGGATTCGTCGCCGGTGAAGATGGCGAGGTCGTAGAGGAGGCAGCCGACGATGGCGCCGGTGAAGCAGCCGAGCTGGGGCCCGATGAGCCACCAGTAGTCGTTGTGCGACCAGAGTTGGGGGCCGTAGCCGAGCATGGCGAGCAGGATTCGCGGGCCGAGGTCGCGGCTGGGCGAGATGGCGTAGCTCGTCGGCCAACCGAGTGCCATACCGATCATCACCACCACCAGCCCGAGCACGATCGCCGAAAGCCCGTCCGACGGCGGCGCGTTGGTCTCGTCACCCACGGCCAGCACCATAGCCATCAGAATCGCCGTTGCCACCACTTCGGTTCCAAATCCAGAGCCAGCCGTGAAGACCGCCTGTGGCACGGTGACGAACAGCTTGCCCGAGCCGTGCTCGCCCATCAGCGTCCGTATTCCCCGTCCGCCCTCGTAGTGGTCGATCGCCGGCAGATAGATGCCGTAGGTTACCGCGGACCCCAGCAAGCAGCCCAGCACCTGCGCCAACCAGTAGATCGGCACCTGCGCCCACGGAAAGCCACGGAAGAGCGCCAGCCCCAGCGTGATGGCCGGATTGCAGTGCGCGCCGCTCCGCCCGCCGCTCAGGTAGATGGTGGAGGCGACGCCGAGCCCCCAGGCCCAGTTTTGGTTCGGGTAGCTGCCCGCAGCCGAGCCCATGGCCTCGGAGAGTGTCACCTGGCAGGCAACCGAGGTGCCGACGGTGAGCAGAAGCATGCTCGCCAGCATTTCGGCGAGGAACTCGCGCGAGTGGAACCGCCAGCGCGACCAGGTGGTCGGGAACATGATCGTGCCGTCGTCCGCGGTCGCCTGCCCGCCGAGCCACGGATCTCCCTCACCAAACTTGTCGTGCTGCGACGCGGCAGTCTGCGCCGAGATCGCCGTGACCTCGCTCCGCGCATCCGCGCCCCCCTTCTGGTGCTCGCCGTCGGTCACGGCAGGCATGTTGTTCTTCATCCACGCATTGCGCGTATCCGCCGCAGAGCTGCGCTGGCTCTGCGACCGCCCCCCCAGCGGACGCGCTTCGATATGATCCACCCTGCCCTCGTCCCGGCTGAAGACACTTCCAGGACGCCTCTCATAGCTGTTGCGGTCCGGTCGCAGCTCCTGGTGCGGCTGCTCCTCAAAGTAATCGTTCTGCTTCGGCCGCATGCTGGGGTCAGCCATCTCCTGGGCAGCTCGAGCGCTATGGTTGGAGGGTTTTCGGGTGCCGACACCAACAGCCGGTCCGCCGGCCGTCCGTCCCCGAGGCAGGATCTTGCTACCAGAGAGGCCAGGGTGCCGAGCTTGTTCCATGCTGGACTGGTACGCCTCTTCCTTGTCGCGCGATTCATCCGTCTCATGACGAAAGTGATCGATCGCCTCGGTAATTCGCCGCTCAGCCACGGCAGAGGAGCCCTGAGAGGGCAGCAACGGCGTCGAGCCCGTCTTGATATGCCTCGAAAACGGCGCGGACGCCGAAAGCTGCTGGGGATGCTGTCGTTGTTGCTGTTGCTGTTGCTGTTGGTGCTGTTGGTGCTGCTGCCGCTCCTGCTGCTGCTGCTGCTCCTGGGGCGGTTGCTGGGGATATTGGTGTAGTGGCGCTGTTGCTGTCAAGTCGATCGCGCTCTCTTCGGTGGAGTCGGCGTTGCTGCTGGTGGTGCGGTCCAGCTCGTTCGAATCCGAGATGAGCTGGTTGCGGGCGTTACTGAGCGTTGCCTGCGCATCCTTAGATTGGTCAGACGTGCTGCGCTGAAAGGTGGGCGCCTGTGGGGAGCCGGCGGGACCGCTTGGCGAGGGTGGCATCGACGGCCCCGCAGAAGCAGCGGGCGCGTCCGGGGACTTGGACGAGAGCGGCTCCCCCTCTGCAATCACAGGTAGGGTAGAGCAGAGGTCGGCCGTTGAAGGGTCAGGAGCTGAGCCATCGGCATCGACAGCGTCCTCGGCGCTGTTGGATGCTCGTTCCTCTTCTGCAAAATCCACCTGGTGAATGCGGTCCGACGTGTTGTCTTGGCTAGGGGCTGCGCCGCTATCTCGAGCGACTTCAGCCCGGGACTGCTGATCGTGGAAGGCCTTACTTGTACCGGTAGCAGCTACAGCTCCTGCTGTGGGTGTGTCCGCTGTTTCCGGATATGGACGCTCTGCTCGTGAAGAGGTAGCTTGGGCAGGCGGATGCGGCCAAGGTCTGTTCTGGTCGGGCTTTGGTTGGGTGGTCGTGCGGCGAACCCTTGGTAGTGTCGTACCGAGGCTCCATAGAGGGCGCTTAGGGGTAGGGGCAGCAGAGGTGACCTGCTGGTAGCCACGGGGCGCTGGCCGCTGCGGTGCTTGTGGCAGTGACGAGCGGTGCTCAAGCGCTGGTGTGCTGAAACTGGAATGCATAGACGGAGCATTCTGCTGCCAGTTGCTAGATGTACTCCTGCCGGCCTCGTGGGGCTGCATCTGGCTTGCCTGAGGCTCGGGACGAGGCCTACTCGAGTATCGACTATTGTTCTTCCCTCGACTTGTAGAGGCGATGGGGCCGGGTCGGTCTGAGGACGCGCTCGGCCCTGAATTCTGGCTGGGACTGTCGCCGCGGTCAAGCGCATCATCGCCAACAGACCCGTCCATTGCCAGTAAAGTTGTCAGGCAGCAGCCCCAAGCAGAAGCGGATGTGTGAGGCTTGCGCTGGTTAGTGGGAAAGATCCTAGACCGGGCGGTATGTTGAGACGATCAACGGCGAATGGACGAATAGAAAAGGAAGAAGCATCTACAGGGACTGTTACCGATGATTGCGTTTAGACACCACCGATGTTGGGCCCGGCTTGGCTTGTCGGATCGTTGCTGCGGGCCGGCCATGTGCAGTGTCCGCTAATGACCGACGTTGGTTGATGAGAAATGCAGGCTTTGCGTGGCGCGGGTGGCGCTTAAACCTTCGAAGCAAAAGTTCAGCGCCGTAATGGACAGACGCATCATCGCGCAGATCGATCCGCAATCTGCTGAGCGTCAATAGGACGGCGTCTGCTGCCGCTGATTCACGACCCTGCTGCCGCCAAACTTTGACCGCGCTGTCTGCCGCTCGGCACATCTTCTTCCGCGGCCACAGCCGGGTAAATCGTCGCCTTCCCCTTACCGTACCGTGCCGTATACCCAGTACAGCTCGTCGCGGAACAAGATCCTCCGCCAGGCAGATCTCGTCAAAATTTTCAGAATCATGGCCCCACCCAATCTCGTGTCGATCTAACACGGCCCGCCTTTTTTTCGCATCTTTTTCGTGTGTTTTTCTCAACTAGGTATAGCATTTCCTGCGAGCATAACTGCCAGTCAGCGTGGAGTCGCGCAAGCACTTCGGCGACACGTAAGTGGCTTGATTCGGGATTTAGCACGATAGATAGGCACGGTAGGAATGCGTCAAATCACTGTGATTCTGTATGTGATTGCGACGGCAGCGGCAATTTTTGAACGTTTTATGTTACAAAATGAGGGACAGAAATAGGAAGGAGGTGGTGTATGCAACGGAGAGACGGACTGGACGACAAACGGCTCGGAAACAAAGGCCGAATTAGTCGATCGACTCCATGGCCGACTCGCCAGCAACCTCTTCAGGCGCAGCGTCAGCCTTGGTCTCCTCGTCGGCGCCATCGATGCCGGCGTCGTCGATCGAAAGACCGAGCGAGATGAGCTTGTAGAGTCGGTTGGCAAAGTCGTGAGGCTGCTCCAGCGTGAATCCAGAGGTCAACAGCGCAGTCTCGTAGAGGAGCACCGTCAGGTCGCGAACCGTGGTGTCGCTCTTGTCCTGGCTAGACTTGGCAACCAGCTCCTTGACAATCGGGTTCGATGGGTTCAGCTCCAGCGTCTTCTTGGCCGCCATGTACTGCGACATGCTCGAGTCTCGAAGAGCCTGCGCCTTCATGATACGCTCCATGTTAGCCGACCAGCCAAACGTGTTGGTAACTAGGACGCATGGCGAGCCCACGATTCGGTTCGAGACAACCACCTTCTCCACCTTGTCGCCAAGGATCTCCTTGACAGTCTTGCAAAGGTCCTCAGTGTTCTTGGTGTCTTCCTCTCGCTGCTTCTTCTCATCCTCAGTCTCCTCGAGCTCGAGACCTTCCTTGGAAACGCAGACAAGCTTCTTGCCCTCAAACTCCTTGAGCTGGGTGACAGCGTACTCGTCAATCGGGTCCACCATGAGCAGAACCTCGAGTCCCTTCTTCTTCAATCGCTCCAAGAAGGGCGAGTCTCGGATCGAGCTGAGCGACTCGCCGGTCAGGTAGAAGATCTGGTTGTTCTTGCCATCCTGGGGCATTCGGGTAATGTAGTCCTTGAGCGAAGTCTGCTCGTCGCCCGACTTGGTCGAGTGGAATCGGAGGAACTCGGCAAGCTTGTTTCGGTGGGTGGCGTCCTCGTGGATACCGAGCTTGAGGTTCTTGCCGAAGGCCTCGTAGAACTTGGCAAAGTTGTCCTTGTCTTCAGCGATCTCAGAGATCATATCCAACGTCTTCTTAACGACGTTCTTGCGGATGACCTTGAGAATCTTGTTCTGCTGCAACGTCTCACGAGAAATGTTGAGCGGGAGATCCTCAGAATCAACGATTCCCTTGACAAAGTTGAGGTACTCGGGGATGATGTCCTCGCAGTCGTCCATGATGAAGACACGTCGGACGTAAAGCTTGATGTTGTTTCGCTTCTTCTTGGTCTCAAAGAGATCAAACGGAGCGCGCTTGGGAATGAAAAGGAGCGCCTTGAACTCGAGCTGACCCTCGACAGAGAAGTGCTTGACAGCCAGGTGGTCCTCCCAGTCGTTGGAGAGCGACTTGTAGAAGGCAGAGTACTCGTCAGCAGTGATCTGCTTGGGGTCACGAGTCCAAAGGGGCTTGGTCTTGTTGAGCTCCTCCTGCTCGGTCTGCATCTCCTTGACCTTCTTCTTGGGCTTCTCCTTCTTGCCATCCTCGTCCTCGACCTCCTCAATCTTGGCCTTCTTCTCCTCGTCCGCGTCCTCGGCCTCCTCCTCCTCTTCGACCTCCTTTTCAACCTCCTTGGTCACGACGAGCTGGATGGGGTACGAGATGAACTCTGAGTGCTTCTTGACAATCTCTCGGATTCGCTTCTCCTCAATGTACTCCATCTGGTCCTCCTTGAGGTAGAGACGCATCTCGGTACCTCGGCCGATGGAGGGGTTGACGGTGTCCTGAGTGATGGTGAAAGTGCCACCGGCGGCAGACTCCCAAATGTACTGCTCGTCATCGTTGTGTTTGGTGATGATCTGAACCTTCTCAGCTACGAGGTAGGCAGAGTAGAAGCCGACACCGAACTGGCCAATCATCGAGATATCGGCGCCAGAGCTGAGGGCCTCCATAAAGGCTTTGGTACCAGACTTGGCAATGGTACCAATGTTGTTGACGAGGTCGGCCTTGGTCATACCGATACCCGTGTCTCGGAGGATGAGGCACTTGTTCTCCTTGTCAGGGGTGATACGGATATAGAGATCCTTCTCGGTCTCGAGCACAGAGGGGTCGGTAAGCGCATTGTATCGGACCTTGTCAAGAGCATCGGAAGAGTTGGAAATCAGCTCTCGAAGGAAAATCTCCTTGTTCGAGTAGAAAGTGTTGATGATCAGGTCCAGAAGTTGGCTGATATCGGCGGCCTATGACGCAGCAAGACAAGCAAGAAAAATGTCCAAGTAACTGTCAGCAAAGTGGTCACGACAAGCTAGCGGGGAGTGGAAGCAAGCGTGCGCAGGTTGCTACTTACGAAGCCGAACGTCTCGGTGTTGCCGGACATGATGATGGATGATGTATGTGTGACAACCGATGTGATGGGGGTATGCGGTATGGAGAGAGGTAGGAGGAAAGGGGGGGCGGGTGCGGCCTTGAAATAAATGCTTTCTGCTGGAGCAGCCGGCAACGCTGAGCTTTCTTCTTCCTATGTCGGTGCACGGCTGTTCGGTGGTTGTTGGCGGAAGTTGACGCTTCTTCCATGTTCTTTCCAGCGCCTTCTGGAGTGCGAGCTAAGCCGGCCGCTCTCGTACAGTATATCTGCGTTACAACAATAATATTAACAGTCGAGCTTCCCCACGAACTTTTGAACTGGTTAACGCATTCTAACACTTTAACCTATCTGAACGTCAAGAATAGTATTGAAGTGAGAGGACTGCGATTTGTATTCATCGCCACAGTAAGGTTGACTTTGTTTATGGGTACCGAGTTTCGTATGGAAATCCATAGAAGTATTAAGTAAGCAACCAGCGCCAGCGTCAATCGAAAAATCGATCGGGTCCTTGCCCCGATGTAGCTCAGCGTTCACCTCCAAATCTTGGCAGGAAGATAAGACATGCTTAGCCAACAAAATAGCGATCTAACAGCCATCTACGCATCGAAATGATCGATTCTGCCGTCACAGTCGTTCCAGCGTCTCAGAGACCTTTCATCCCGTGAAGGTGGGCGCTGCCACCTTGAGCGCAAGAGGTCCTGCAAGCTAACGGATATGTAGACTAAGCTGACGGGACGGGGACGAGTCACCCGTTTGAGTGTGAGAGAAAGTGGATGGAAAAAATGTTAGATTCAATTTCAGCAGGCTTTGGGTACTCGCTGATGATGTGGCTGAGGAAATGCGAATTGAACTTGGGGAGAAAGCGCGCTGGTCGGATCCGAATTCGATCACCAACTTAGCTGGCTGCATCTCCACTCGACTCCCCACTCATACCCAACCCAAACCCGCATCCCGTCCAACCAACAGTATCATCACCAACAGCAACAAGATCAACATCGGCTGTGCTGCCCTCGCCATCGGCTAGCATCTCAAGCTTTGCTATACTGATCTCGCACGCAGCGCTTGGATTCAAGCCGGTCGTTGTGCTACCTAGCCTTGTCCAACCCAGGTCGCCCTCACCATTGTCTTCCTCTTCATGGGATCCGTCTCTTTAACCATTTTCTTTTACATCTCTCAGCACCGGTCTTTCACGTAGCGGGAACACGCTTCTCGGCATCACACTACTCGTTGTCGGCTTGTTCGTACGCACTGTTCTGCTTGGACATCGACGTCTGCTTCCCTGCTACCCGTCGTTCGCCTTCAGCCTGTTCATCCATTTTGCCCACTGCGGCCATCTGTTCTGGGACCCATCCCCAAAGAACATGCAAGAGTCTGAGCCCGAATCCCTTCCTCTTCCCCTCCGTCTCTGTACACCGACTTTTCACCTGCCGTTTTCGACCACGCCAACTGTTCAGCCAAGTAGCGACAACGTCACATCTTTCCGCTTCGGTGCTTGCCGCTCGCCGTCTCACGACATAATTTAGACACCGCAATCTCCTATTCGCCTTTACTGTCATTTACCCCGCCCAGCGCGATTCACCTTCACGATACATGTATCCCTCTCCGTCGCCCTCTCCGGCTCCTTCGCCCCCTGCGTATCTCTATCTCAATTCGCATCACTCTCAGTCCGCCAGTCATGCAGGCGGTCCGCTTTCTGCCGCTGGCGGTCAAAGTTCTACCCAATCCACCAACGGGCCTAGCAGCTCGGGTTATGGTCATAACGGCTCCTTCAGCTCAGTAGGCCGCTTCCCCATGCCTTCGGGCGCTTGGCCTCCGCGTGCGCAGCATCATCCCCATCATTCGCATCAGCAGAACCCGTCTCTCTCTTCTCTTCCCAGCTCCATCGGTCACTCGAGCGCCACCTCCATCTCTGCTGGCGGTCCCTCTTCGCCAGGCTATGGAAGCCTTCCGCATCACCACCACCACCATGCTACACATGGGCCCTCGGGGCTGTCGCACATGGCGTCACCGGCTACCATGCATCCATCTGGTCATCTAGGCTCTTCCTCTGGTTCCAGCGCTGCGGCAGCGGCAGCAGCGGCCGCGGCAGCCGCCTCAGGATCTCCTCACTGGCAGAAGCAGATCCTGCAAGCGGAAGTCTCACGTCAGTCTGCCTCGCCGCATCATCACGCCCGCGCCGCTGCGCTTGCTGCTCGCCAGTCTGGCAGTTCTGCCATTGCCATCCAAGACCCCAACAAAGGCATCGTACCCCCCCATGTCGCTGCCAACGGTCTCTTTGTCGGCAAAAAGGACAACCCATCAGGCAACGGTAGCGCGGAAGACAAAGGCAGTGGAGCCGACGCAGGCTCTGGCAACAAGCCAGCAGCAAACGGCGCTGCCGCCAAGGACAAGCAGACCTGGTCAGTCATCGACATGGGAGGTCTTTCGCTGAAGAACATCGCCAACGAGGTCTACCGATACTCGTTCCTGACTTCTCTCTTCATCAACCATAATGCCCTTACCACCATCTCTTCCGACATTGTCAACCTCCGTCAGCTGACTGTCCTGGATGCCTCAGGCAACAACCTGACCTCCGTCCCTGCCGAACTGGGCATGCTGACGAGCCTACGCGAGCTGTTCCTCTTTGACAACAACCTGGTCACGCTGCCGCCGGAGCTTGGTACACTTCACCAGCTCGAAATGTTTGGTATCGAAGGTAACCCGCTCCAGGAGAACCTGCGGACGCTCTTTCAGCGCGAGGGCACCCAAGCGGTGATTGCCTATCTGCGCGACTCGTGCCCTGTCCCGCTACCTCCGCCCGAGCGAGACTGGATTATGATTGACCCGGACCTGCCGGACCCGATGGAGTCGCCTGATGGCGTGGAAGCGCCACAAGAGTCCTTCAACGTGCTGTGCTACAATATTCTCTGCGACAAGTACGCCACGCCGCAGATGTACGGATACACACCCTCCTGGGCTCTGACGTGGGACTACCGCAAGGAGTTTATCTTGCAGGAAGTGATGTCGTACAGCGCGGACGTATGCTGCCTGCAGGAGGTGGACATGGAGCAGTATGAGGACTACTTCCTGCATCACCTGTCGCAACAAGACTACGACGGTATCTTTTGGCCCAAGTCAAGAGCCAGGACGATGCGCGACGAGGAGCGCCGCCGCGTCGACGGCTGTGCGATCTTTTTCAAGAATACCAAGTACCAGCTGATTGAGAAGCAGCTAGTCGAGTTCAATCAGATCGCGCTGCAGCGGCCGGACTTCAAAAAGTCGGAGGACATGTATAACCGGGTGATGACCAAGGACAACATTGCGGTGATTGCGCTGCTGGAAAACCGCCATTCGGGGTCGCGGCTGGTGGTCGCCAACGTGCACACGCACTGGGACCCCGAGTTCCGGGATGTCAAGCTGGTGCAGGTGGCGATGCTGATGGACGAGGTGGAGAAGGCGGGCAATCGGTTCGCCAAGCTACCGCCCAAACTGACGGTCGCCGACGGATATCCGGCGGCGCCCAAGTACACGGCGGGCAACCAGATCCCGACGATTGTCTGCGGCGACTTCAACAGCGTGCCCGAGACAGGTGTCTACGACTTCCTCTCGGGCGGCGCGGTGCCCGGCGACCACGAAGACTTTATGAACCACGTCTACGGCAACTACACCGCGCAGGGGCTGCAGCACGGGTACAAGCTCGAGTCGGCCTATGCACCCGTCGGCGAGCTCTCGCTGACCAACTACACGCCCGGCTACGAGGGCGGGATCGACTACATCTTCTACTCGCGCGACACGCTCGCCGTCACCGGCGTCCTTGGCGAGGTCGACAAGCAGTACCTCGCCAAGGTCGTCGGCTTCCCCAACGCCCACTTCCCCAGCGACCACATCTGCATCCTCTCCGAGTTCCGCGTAAAGCACCCCGGCCACAACGCCCGCAAGGAGCCCCCCAAGCGCCTCCTCAACTTCCCCTCCCGTCGCTAGCACCAGCACCTCGGACCCCGCCCTCTCCTCCCGTATACGTACACTATTCCCTTTGCTTGTAACTCTACCCGCGCGCCATTTCCCCGTTCCCTCCGCACGGCTCTTCTCTCTCGCCCTGTATGCGTGTAAATCATCCGTTTCTCTTTCCGCCCTTGTCTCTCCGACCGAGCATAGTCGCGCGTGCATGGGAAGGGACAGTGGAGCGCTACGGTGGGAGCACTACGCAGGCAGTCGAGGGCACTAGAACTGCGACGAGGCGCAGGGCGACAGTAGCTGATGCTGAGAGGAAGAGGGGGGGGGGGGGGGGGGGGGCTAGATCTTCTGGCGCTTGCGCTGCTGGTTGCGCGTGGCGGTGGCGACGAGGTTTTTGGGGTGGGGGGCGGAGGAGTCGTGCGGGAGCGAAGGGATGCTCTGGGCTGAGTGGGTGCTGGTGGCGCTGGCGGCGGACGCGGAAGAGGGGCCCGCGGTGCTGGGGTGGAACGGGACCGGCGCCGAGGCGGGGCCCGTCGTGCCTGTGCCCGTGCCCGTACCGATCGTGATCGGCGGCGGCGCCGCGGGTCCTGCGGCGAGACTCGACACCGCGCGCCCGGCGGTCCCCGCGCCCGTGGGCGCCCGTCGCGCCTCTCCGCTCGCCGCGGCGCGCGCCTGCGACACCACCGCAACACCACCCGCCCCCACCGGCGCCACCGGGAGATGGTGCCGCTCGATCGGCGGCTGATAGTGACTCCGCATCTTGGGGTCCAGATCGTCGTGAATCACCCGCCGGCTCGGATACGTCCCTACCGGCTTCGCCAGCGACGCAAACGCATTGGCGCTCGGCTTCGGCTGGTCTTCGGTGAAGTAGGGATGCCGCAGCGCCTGCTCGGCTGTAATGCGCTGCGCGGGGTCGTACTGGAGTAGCGAGTCGAAGAGAGGGTAGCCGCTATCGCTCTTGTGGCGCGAAATGTACCATCGCGAGAGCGTCTTGGGGTAATTGTCGAGGCGGAGGTGCGGCCACCAGCCCTTGTAGTCGGGCATCGACTCGATGGCGGGCCAGCGATCTTTGTTGGGGGTTCCGATCACCTCGACGATGCGTTTGAGCTGATCGGTCTGGAAGGGCGCCGCTTTCGTCTTGGGGTCCATCTTGGCCTCTTCACCCTTGAACATGGGTCGAAGCGCCAGCAGTTCTCCCCAGATACAGCCGAGACTCCACATGTCGATGGCGGTGGTGTAGTGGCGCGCTCCGAGGAGGAGCTCGGGAGCTCGGTACCAGATGGTGACCACCACCTTGTCCCCGTTGTACAGGCTCTGCAGGGGCGAGGAGTAGAGACGAGCGAGGCCGAGATCGCCGATCTTGACGACACCGTGCGAGGTGACGAGGATGTTTGCGGGTTTGAGATCACGATGGAGAACCCAATTGGCGTGGAGGTAAGCTACGCCGTTGGTGAGCTGCCACAGGATGCTCTTGAGGACAGGCGACGAAATCGGAGTGCGCAGGACGGTGGAATGATAGTGGATGATCTGAAGGAGATCGTGCTCGGCATATTCAAAGACCATATAGATGGCTTTGTCTTCGAGCATCACCTGGTGGAGGGTGACAACATTGACATGTTTGAGCTCGCGATTGAGTGAAATCTCGCGCATGGCACTCTGGGAGATCCCAGTGTAGGTGGACTGGTCAGCCTCCTTGCTATCTGGCTTGAACTTTTTGATGGCGAAGACCTGCCCGTCCGCGGACGGAGGGGGCACTGACTGGCGGGCAGAAGCTGCGCTCGGCGTCGACACGGTCCCCGGCGACAATACAGGGTCGTTGCTGGACTCTGTGATAGACCGGGAAGCTCCATGCAACGCGGCTGCGGGCGAGTCATCGAGCTGGTGCGGCAGGAGGGGGTGCGCATAGGTCGAGCTGCTGCCACCGACGCTGCCGCCGCTCACCCGGCTGTCGGGGCCGATTGTAATAGGGCGGGTATGCAGGGAGGGGTTGCGCAGCCGAGCTTTGTAAACACGGCCGTAGGTGCCCGAGCTCAAGAAGCCAAGGATGGTGTAGGTAGCCAGGACGGGTTTGCGGACCCGGTCGCGGTACTCTCGGTAGGCTCGCATTGCGGCGGCGGGCGAGGAATCGGTGGGCACGTGCTTTGCAGCCAGCTCGTGCGGGTCCTGAAACTGCGCCCAAAAGGCAGCTGCGTACGGGTCGTCCGCATCTTTATAGGCGTAGCCATGTGGCCGCAAAGAAGACGGGTCAGGAGCGACACCCAAAGACGAAGGGGAGGATGGCAAGGAGGAAGAGACCCCCTCCGAGCCGGACCGAGCGACATGATCGCTGGCCATGGCGACTTGGCTCGACTACGACCCGTGCTACGACATAACCGCAGGCCGAGGTGGTAGGGAGACGACAAGCCAACCGGAACAAGCAAAAGAACAGACAAGCGTGGCCAGTAGAAGCGGTGATGATGAGCACGGTGAAAGGTGAGAGTGCTGCGCTTCGCCCAATTGGACGTTTGCGATACGCTCGATATATTAAATCTAACAGTTAAGTGACGTAAATCGCAATCAATGTGCACCCACGGCCGCTTCACTTCTTCCTTCTAGACTACACCCTCTTCTTCTGTCCTCTTGCTTACTCCGGCTCAATACGGATCCTGTGATTGGCCTAGCGGGCTAGCTTTGGCCCGGAATGCCGGTTCACTTTCTGGCATCGGCCATCTCGTCCAGGGTGCCGACGGAGTACTGGGCGACGATCGCGGCGGCCTGGCTGGCCATTACCTGGCTCAAGACCTGGTCGCGGGGGCCGAAGCTGCTCGAGCCTGTTGACGCCCCGCACGCGGTGGGCAGTGCAGGGGATGCGCAGTTCAACGATCTGCACGGGCGGGTGGTGCTTGTGGCGTCGGGGGCGTTCACGCCGCTCGGAGTGGTGGCCGTCTCGGCGCTGGCGCACCGGGGCGCGCAAATCATCGCGCTGACGCCGGACGTCGCCGCGCCGGAGGTGCAGCAGCTCGTGCAGCTGTTGCGCGACTCGACGCAGAGCGAGCTGATCTATGCCGAGCAGTGCGACATGGCCGACCTGGCGAGCATCGACCGCTTCATCACAGCGTGGAACGAAGGCGACAAGACGCAGCCCGAAGGCGTGCGGCGCCTCGACTCGTTGCTCTTCCTTCCGCCGCCCGCCAGCCAGGCGCCCGCGTCGCGCCTTGCCGAGGAGATCTACATCACCCATGTGTTGGCGCGGTTCCATCTGGTCAATTCCATGCTGGGCAGCCTGCTGCTGCTGCCGCCCGAGCGCGAGGTCCGGATCCTCTCGTGCCTGTCGCCGTTCTACGCTGCTGGTCTGGGTCAGTTTGATGAGCTGGGTGGAGGAGGCGGTGGACGAGGGAGGGCGAGCTACTCGGCGCTGGTGGGGGCGGCGACGCTGCGGTGGTATGCGCTGACGATCGAGGTGCAGCGGCGGCTGGATCTGCTTGCCGAGGCGGATCCGCGGCCGCGCACCAAGCTGCGCGGGATTGATGTGCAGGAGGGGCAGGCGCCGCTGCCGCGCGCGCGCCCGCGCAGCAACGTGGTGCTGCTCAACGTGTGTCCCGGCTTCGAGCGGGGGGCGGACGTGCTGGATGTGTTTCTCGGGCGGTCGGCGGTACCGGCGAAGGCGCCCACCACCAGCAGTGGGGGCTCGACGCATGCGGCGGTGCTGGATGGCGAGCTCGCACGCCGCGCGGCGCACCCCGCCAGTGCCGCCACCGTCGCATGGCATGCACTCGCGCTCGCCCTCCGCACCGTCGCCCTCTTCGCCGTCTGGCCAATCGTCTGGCTCCTCGCCAAATCCCCCGCCACCGCCGCCGACAGCGTCGTCTGGCTCGCCACCGGAAAACTCCACCCCAACCCCCCCGCCACCCACGCCTCCGCCTCCGCCTTCTCCGCCCCCCGCCAAAACGAACCCCTCCTCCCCACCGCACTCTACCGCGACGGCCGCATCGTCCGCCCCGCCCTACCGCCCCGCTTCGGCCCCCCGGACCCCGTCGCGCCGCCCGCAGAGTCCGCCTTCGCCGCCCTCTACGCGCAGGAGGAGAAGGCCGTTCAGCGCAACATCCAGCCTCCCGCCGCCCGCACCCCCGAGACCTGACCCACCCTCTTGCATCGGTACGCTCAATGGACATTTACCACCCTTGCCAGCCGTGCAGCGCGCACAAGCGCCGCGTAACTGTCCACTGTGTGCTACGTTGACTGAATACTGCTACATGTGCTCGGACTCGGGAAAGCGAAGAGGGAAGGGCAGGCTCAGCGCTGCATGGAGAAAGGGGTGGGGGTGGCGAGGAGCTGCGAGGCGCGGCCCTTGGCCTTGTCGGCAAGAAAGTGGGAGGAGATGGAGTTGTGGATGCGCGAGCGCTGGAGCGCGGTGGACGGCGTCTTGGCGGTGGCGGGGGTGCGGAGGAGGTGGGCGGCGGGGGTGGGGGGGAAGAGACCGGCGGGGCGCGGGGTGGCGGCGACCACTTGGGCGCGCTGCGCCGCAGCGGGCGAGCCGGGCAGCGCGGCCGGCAGCGAAGGCTCAGGGAAAAGATCCGTGTTGTCAATCGCCAGTGACTTGGTGCAGTTCGCCGTCTTGTACACGCCGATCAGCCGCGAACTGAGCTCGAACATGTTGTTGCGCAGCGAGATAATAATGAACTGCCCGCCCTTGGTGCGCTCCCGGATCAGGTTGGCCACGATCGATACGTTCCGGAAGTCCAGCGCCGCGTCGATCTCGTCCATCACGTACACCGGCGTCGGCTTGTACGCGTGCAGCGCAAAGACGAGCGCCAGCGACGAGAGCGTCTTTTCTCCGCCCGACAGGTTCGAGATGTTTTTCCATGACTTTTTGGGCGGCATCACAGAGAAGAGGATGCCCTCCGAGAATGGGTCGAGCGAGTCGACCAGCTCCAGCTCTGCGTTGCCACCTAGGGTGATGGTCTGGTACATCTCCTTGAGCTTCGACGAGATGACGCTGAATCCTGACATGAAGTTTTCCAGCCGCTGTTTGCGCAGGTCGTCGTACTTCTTCTTGGCAGCGTCTCGCTCCTCGGTTGTCGATTCAAGATCTTTGGCCCGCGACACGAATTCCGCCTCTCGTCGCCGGTACTCGGCCAGCACCGACATGTTGGCAGAGCCTTTGGCCACCTTCTCCTCGTACACGACAATCTCGGCCTTGACCGACTCCTTGTCGATGGCGCGCAGCTCATCCTCGGGATATTCGGCAAGCTCAAGAGGCATGTCGTCTTCCTCGTCGGCCCCGTCTTCTTTGCCAGCCGAGGCGTCCTGCTTTTTCCCGGCTGGCTTGGTCCCAGGACCTGCCTTGGCCGCTGCACCTTCAGCATCATCGGCGTCGCCCTCTTCCTCATCGCCTTCGTCGTCGTCGATCTGATGAAGCACAAGGGAGGAGATCTTGTCTTGCCAGTGCTTGAGACGCTTTTCGTTGTCGTGGTGGGAGCGCTCGTTGTCTTCCAGCTTCTGCTTGATCTCCATCTCCAGGGCTCGGAACGAGTTGGCAGTCTCGGACCGCTCGTCCAGTTGTGCCTTGATCTCGTCGCGCTCTTCTGCCTTGGTCTCCATGACGTGCTGCGCCTCCTCCACCTTGCTGCGGACGCCGTCGGCGGCTTTCGCCTTCTGGGCGATGCTCTCCTTCAGCTCTTCGAGCTCCTGGTCGAGCTCTTCGAGCTGGCTCTGCGCCTTGCCCAGCGACTTCTCATGTTTGACGATGTCCTTCTCAGCCTTGGCCTTGGTGACTTCCGCCTTGGTGGTCCGCTCGGACGAGAGCTCCATCATCTCCTTGATGCCATCCACCTTGCTCTTCTGCGTCCGGAGCGCTACACCACCGGCCTCCAGGATCTTCTCCTGCAGCTCATTGATATCCTTTTCAATGGTTTGGGCTTTCTCGGCCAGCTTGGCGATGTCTTTGTTCAGACCGGCGATTAGGGCGTCCAGCTCGTCGATGCGGCTCGCATCATCAGCATCGGGCTTACTCTCTGCCTTGAGCTCGGCGACCCGCTTCTTGGCTTCCAACACTCGCTGCTCGCCGCTTTCGAGGTCCATCTGGATCTTGTCCAGCGCCATTTCGATCTGGGGGGCCCGCGCACGGTGACCATTCAGTAGCGACTCCACCGTCTTGATCGAGGCGAGATGGCCTCGAAGCATGTCTTCCACTGCCTCCCTGTCCTTCTCTATGCGCAGAAGCTGTTCAGGCGACACCTCGTCGGCAGAGAAGGTAGAGCTCATTGCACCGCGGGACACCTTGTTGCCTCCTCCTGACATGGTGCCGCTCTTGTCAATGAGCTGCCCATCGAGGGTTACGACACGCCACCGCTTGGCTCCATAAGCGATTCTGTTGGCGTGCGCGAGGTCTTTGGCAACCAGTGTATCTCGAAGCTGATGGTAGAAAGCGGCGGCGAAGCGGGCCTCCCGCGGCTTGACCAGGTCGAAGAGCCGAGGCACATTCTCCGGTGTCTCAATTGGTGCGAGTGCGGCTTGGCTGATATTGAGACTGTTGAGCAGCACAAAGTTGGCTCGACCCAGGTTGTTCTTCCTCAGGTGCTCGATACAAGCCTGACCACAGTCGACCGAGTCAACGACAATATTGTTGAGGCCGGGACAGGCGGTGCTGATGGCAATGTCGAACTTGTCATCGATGACGCCAAGATTACCGAGGCGACCGTGGAAGCCTTTGATCATGCCAAGCTCGGCCTGTCGTGTGAGGCTAGAGAGGACATCGCCACGCGAACGGCTAGCGCTAACGGTCGTCCGAGCATCGTCAGCCTTGGCGCGGGCGGCGGCCACCTTCTTACGCAAGTTGGATTCCTCTTCTTTCATCTGATCAACTTGGGCCTGGCACGAGGAAATCTTCTTTTCCAGCTGCTTACGCTCCTGCTTGAGGCTCGAAACTTCATCGTGTTTAGTCTGGTTCTCCATCTCGAGGTTGCTGAGGGCCTCTTTGGCGTCGCTGATATTGGATTCGACCTGTGCAGAGCGACCAGCAATCAGGTCGCGTTCCTCTTGGGCAACATTCTTGGCCGCAGTTTTCTCGCTAATCTTGGCCGTCCATGGCTGAAGCTCCTTCTGCTTCTGCTCTATGGCACGGCTGAACTTCTCTGTCTTGCCTTTGAGCGAGTCTCGAATCTTCTCGAGCTCGGCATCCTCCTTGTCCAGGGATGCCTCTAGTTTGGCGAGCTCGGCGACGACCTTCTCGATCTCGTCAGCAGAACTGGCAGCGGTAATTTTCGCCTCGGAGGCAGCATGTTTGTCGTCAGAAAGCGATTTGACCAGCTTCTTCTTCTTGCTTTCAAGATGCTTTCGCTTTTCCTGAAGCTGGACATCCTCCTTCTCGTACTTGGCAAGCTCCTTGACAACCTTCTCGGTGCCCTTTGCGATGGTTTCAAAGTCCTTGATGATAGTCTTGTACTCTTCCTCGAGCGCTTCGATCTCGGCCTTGGAGCCAGAGTGCTTCTCGGCCTCATCGGCCATGCGTGCCTGTAGCTTCTCGATAGCGTTGGCGGCGACCTTCATCTGATCCTTGCACTCTAGGATATAGACTTGCCAGAGGGCGGATTGTCTCTGGGTCAATTCGTTCTGGTCGCGCAGGAACTCTTCCGCCTGGCGTTTCTTCGACTCGAGGGCATCCTTTTCCTTCTGTACGATCTTGAGACGGCCGAGCTTCTCGGCCCTGCGGTCATTGGCTTCGTCAACAAGCTTGGCCTGCTCCTCGATGGGGGTTTTGAAGCAGCTTGTGCCGATGATATCTTCGAGATACTCGAGCAGGCCCTCCTCGTGCTCGTTTTTGGCCTTGGGTGACATTTGCGCAATGGACTCCACTTCGCCCTGCAGGATGAGGAAACGCTTGTGGTCCAGGTCAATTCCCTTTGCTTTCAGCAAGGTGGTGACCTCGGTGAAGGTAGACCTGCGTGAGTTGATGAAGTACTGGGACGTGTTGTTCTTGTATGCCACGCGGGAAACGACGAGTTTGCTACCGGGAACGACCTTGAAGTTGTCGCCCGGAAGGTCCAGGATGTCGCGGAACCATACCTCGACGCTACATTGCGTGAGGTTTTCCTTGCCAGCCGAGTTGTGAATGAGTTCGCTGAGCTTGCCTTGACGCATCTTGGTGGCCCTCCAGCCGAAGACGAAGAGGAGCGAGTCGATAACGTTACTCTTGCCGCTGCCGTTGGGACCGACAACACTGGAGAAGGACTTATGGAACGGGCCGATCTCTTGCCTGCCGGCATACGATTTGAAATCGTTGAGGACCATCTTGTGGATGACAAGGCGCTTGAGAGGCCCCGCTGGTGTGGTGGCGGGAGCAGGCTTGGAGGGAGTGGCGATCTGCTTGAGCAGCTGGGAAGACGGGGTACTGGGCGCAGATGGCGTACTGCTCTCGACACGGGGCTCCGGCGCCCCTTCATATGCTTCTTTGAAAGACGCCTCGCTAGTGTCCGAGTGGCCATCGTCCTCACTGTCGCTCTCCTCTTTGAGTTGTTTCGTGCGCTTCGTCAACGGGTTTGGCCGGTGGGTTGGAAACTTGGGGAGGACAGCGCTTCGACGAGCCGATGGCGACTGCTCGATTTCCCCCTTGTCGGCAAGGCTCAGAGACTGATCCACGAGGTCCTCTTCATCATCGTCGTCATCCGCAGCTTGCTGCTCCTCGTCGTCGTCGTCCTCTTCTTTGTCTTCTGCCTTCTCCTCATCGCTCTGTACGATGTGCTGTGCTCGCTTCCTCGAGCCTTTTGCAAAGGTTGATACGTGCGCCGTCTTCAGAGCCGGCTTAAGCGGGGTATCTGGCGCGCCGTCCGAGTTGTCGTCTTCGTCTTCGTCCTCGCTGTCGTTCTGGTCTTCTTCCTCGCTGTCATTCTGGTCTTCTTCGTCGCTCTCTTCGCTGCTGTCTTCTTCCTCGTCGTCTTCCGAATCGTGGACGCGCCTGCGCGACCTGGAGCTGGTAGGGTTTGGCTTGGACAGAACGGATGAGCGGGCGGTTCTGGCGAACGCGGCTGGCTTTGACGCGGAGCCGATGGACTCGGCAGAGTTGGATGCGATGGACGAGCGTGCCTTGACAGCGGCTGCTCTGCGCGGGGGCATGTCTGCAGGCTCTATGTGTGTGTTGGATTTGCGGGCCGAAGACGAGAGGCGACGAGAGGGCCGCCACGAGTGATCAGCGCGACGGTTGTGCGCGGCGTCGTGAGGGCACACAGGCAAAGCGGTGATGGAATAGGGCGCGGGTGCCGGTGACAGATGTGGATGAAGAGCGAGTGGCAGTGGGGCGAAGGTGGATGTGGGAAGAGGACGGTGGCTAGTGGGTTTGGCTGCGCAACATTTTGCGGTGCGCAGCCAGTGAAATGCCAAAATGTGAGTGTTGCTCTCAGCCCGCTCAGCACAACGCGTCGCCGCCAATCTCGACTTCGACATGTTTTTGGCTTGGCAACGCGCTCTGCCAAATTGAAGGGCCTCGCAACCGGCTGGATCACGTGCGCCGCTCCTCCACTAAATCGGGTCGCTGTGCTTCTCGCACGACAACACCACTAGTCCCGCGTTGGCTTTGCACCACTAGCACCTCTGCTGGCTCGTCGATATGCCGCGTCACATATCCAAGGTGAGTGGGCGCGAGGCGGAGCGCGTAGCGTCGGGATGGGGTGGTTCTAGTCGTTGTTGAGTGGCTGACACCGTTGCGAGCGCTGTGGGTAGGGGCTGTCCGAGGGTGGTGCGGCACTGCAGGTATACTACTGCCTGTGCGGCGAGTTTGTGCTTGTGTGCGACCGGCGGTTGGAGGCGCTGGCGCAGCGGCCGCTCGACGGGGCGCGCGTGCTGCGCTGTCTGGACGCACCACGCACCGCGCGCACTGCAAACGTCTTCAAGGTGAACGCCATCCAGGCCGCGCCGAAACTGGTCCAGCGGCCCGACACCACCATTGAGCGCCAGTATCCGTTCCACTGCGCACGGTGCCACCTCCAGATCGGCTACGAACATACCCCGCCACCCCTCAAGAGCGGCGGGCGCTTCACCTTCATCCTCCCCGGAAGCCTCAGGTAAGCCAACCCCTTGCGCCTTCCAGCGCGCTCGTGCAGCTCACCTCTTCTTACCCTACCATACCCAAACAGCGACCGCCAAGGCGTTACACCCCCTGACGTCTTCTTGCCGCACTTTCTTGAGCCGCCGCATGCTTCCGGTGCTACTTCCGCAGACCGTAAGGCCACCGAGTGAACATATGGAGTACAGCTGCAATCACTACAGATTCACGCAAAACGCACACAGTAAAGGGAGAGTCGATGTTTTTGTAAAGGGGTATGCGCTACCGATATCATGAGAGGTAAGAACAAGGTGGCTAGCGGCAAAATGGAATCATGCAGAACGGCGAAGCGGGAGACGACCCACTCAGACGGCGTGCGTGGTGGCGGTGGTGGTGTTGTGGGTGGTGGGCTTGAGACCGAGCTCCTTTTCGAGTTTCTCGGCAACGCCATCGACCTTGCGGTCACACTTGCTCGTGTTGAGGACGCCCGTGTCGTGGACAGAGCCAACATTCTGGCCGAGCTTGCCGCCGTGGGCGATGAAGTCCGACTTGGCAATGGGTTTGTGGTGGGTCGACTCGTGGACAATGGGTGCCTCGTGGGTGACGACGTGCGTGGGGATCACAGTCTGGATACGGTGGTATTCGTGCGAGTCCTTCTCGACAATGGGCTGGACAACGTTGTGGATGTGGTGATGAATGTCCTCCTTGACGCGCTCGCCCTTGTCGACAATCTGTCGGTGGGTGGGGCCCTCAGTGTATGTGTCGCGGTGCTGGCCGGCCACCGAAGAGAGCAGCGCGGCGTCCTTGTCCGTCGACGCGTGCTGTTCGTGCACCTTGGTGACTGGGTGTATCTTCGAGTGCACTTGCTCGGCATGGTGCTCCGAGTCCAAAATGGGCTGCGTGTGGTGCTGGACATGGTGCATATGACGCTCGTGCTCCTTCTCGCGCTGCACTTCCTCAACCTCATGTCGCTGGTGCGTCTGGTGAGTAACATGAGAAAGATGCTGCACATCCTGGTCCACCTTGCCGTTCTTCAAGTCCAAATGGGCCCCATCAACGTGGTGCCCCTCCTTGTGTGGGATAGTGCCATCCTTGGCATGCACATCGGCCGATCGGCCCAGACCATGCTCAATCTTGTCTGTGCGCGAGGCCGGTGTCGTAGCAGCGCCCGTACCGGCGCCGGCACCAAGTTCTTTGGTGCGGGTTTCGGGCGAGACAGCAGTGGAAGAGGGTGCGGTCGAATGGTTGGTGTGTCCATCATCGGACGAATCGTCCGAGTGGGATCTTCGGGAAAGGACTTTCTTAACAGAGTTCATGGCAGCTGACTTGTATGGCTTTCTTCGTTGTATGGAGAGAGATGAGATGAGATGGTCAACGTCTGACTAACATGGGCCCTGCTTTTATGTGTTTGGAATGAACGAAGTCGCTACCAGATGACGAGTGCCTTTTGTTGCCCTGCTGTGTTACTACAGAAGACGGGGTGCTGTGCCCTTAGCGCCAGAGGCAGAGTGTGTCGTCATTACCAGAGTCTGCCTATGCGAGTGCAGCCCGAGGTTGCCTGTGCGGGTGCAAGGCGTATAGAGCCAGCTGAAAGTCTTACGTGGAGGCTGGCGTGGGAAAGCCAAATGATGTCAGAACGGACATAGACCTGGTGATGGCCGCTAAGCATCGCTGGTCCAGGGAGAAGGCAGACCGGCATCATGGATACGCAGCACCGGGCTACGGCGGGCGCATGACGTTGATGACGTTCGAGGCGAGGCAACCGTGAAATTGGAGGATAGCATTGTGGTTATTATCACGACGGTGACCGCACAAAGGGCAGGCCACGACACTATGGAATGAGTAGGTTATGGAGGTGCAAGCGCCCTGACGTCTTGAATGTCTGAGGTGAGCACACGGCCCCAGTTGCTCGCAAAGTGGGCCAAGCGAGGACAAGTGCGCGAAAATGTGCCATGGCGGTACAGCGGAGGCGATGCGCAGGGTCTCGAGGCTACATGCTGATAACTGCAAGGGCGGAGTCTCGATGCGACCGACGGACCCAACACAGTAGAACAAGTACATGCACTAGCACCAGACCCGCGCCGCCATAACTGTTCACACGGGCATCAGAGCCGCGCGATCGGTACACGATTAATCGCCGCGTTTTATTGCAGCACAAGGCTACGGATGGTGCGCCATGGTAGGGCAAGAAGCTTGGATTTGTATGGAGCCGACCAGCGTTGGTAGCAGGCAGCAAGGCATACGGCTGGGTTAGCGTCGGCGAGGGACCTGCATAGAATACAGAAATGACGAGAAAAGACAAACAGAGATTGGGTAAGAAGTGTGAAGCCTGCAGATGAACACTGTGCTTGCTGAATAACGTTGGAAAAGGCCGAGCGTGGAAAAGTGGTGGAAGCGCGAGATGTAGTGAGACCCAGAGTTCGTTACAGTCACAGTCACAGTCACAGTCACAGTCACAGTCAACACTTACAATCACAGCGTTGATGTAAGCATGGTGATGAGCGGCTATCCCAGCCAAGAACAGCGATAACTGACAGCCGGCCTAGCGCGCAAAAAAGATGCAGGAATGCAATACAAGTGAGCAACAAATCGATTTAGGTCTTACATGTGTGTTACATTTATGACGAATACGTCGGTTGCGAATACATTGTCTTACGGCAGTTGCTGCAGGATCTGAGATCGGAAATGCAGAAGCACGGTGAGAAGGAACGCGGCGAAACTCAAGGTGCAAACGATGAGTTAGCCCGCTCTTTCTCCGACTGACGAGAGGCATTCATGAATCTGGTATAGTTTGACCCTGCAGCGTCGCCGAGGTTACCGATGCGGCACATCTCATTTACTCAGCCGCTTCGATGCAGCCCACATTGGTTTCGAGGGCCGGCCACTTTGAGCCAATCAACCCGCGGTTACTCTACTAACAACCCCGACACTCGTAACGACCAGGCCCCGCACAGCTAGCGCCTCTTCTGTCTCACGACGTGTCTCTCAACACCGTCATGTTTCTTCTGTGGAGGGAACAGCGTAAGCCCCGTGCCACCATGCCCGATGCTGACCTACATGCCAGCCGGGAGATGTGGCCCGGAATGCAAGTGTCGTCACCGCATGACCCGTCGCTTTGTTGCCTCATTGGCTCCACTTTTGCCAACCTAATGTACCTAGCAGGCTTCGTCTACCTCGTCAATGATGCCGCGCAACAGCAACAAATTTGATCAAGTGCCTAGTAATTATGTTAGATTGATGACTTTCTGCACTCGCAAGTAGCTCACATTTGAATGAGAACGCGGCAGTGGGTCCAAGTCCAAGACCACCAGGGCAAGGAAAGCAAGTATGTGTAGACCTGTAGATGCGATCCCTTTTCGACCCTGCTTAGACCATCGTAATTGGCCGCTTAGTCACAAGCGGATGCTAGCACTCAAGACTGGAGAACAATTTAGTTTCATATGGGCGGATACAACGATATGTATATAACCTAAAAACCACAGGAGAAAGACGTGAAACATAAGAACTCAATCGAGAAGCCGAGATTTTTTTACAGGCAGAAAGAGAGCGGAAGGAAGAGAGTGCAAACAGATAAGCAACCGTCAAAGTCTTGGCAATTGCAGAGAAAATCCAGAAGAAGCCCAAGTGCAGGCATATGGACCGAGTTCGTAAGGCTTGATAGAGTGGTCACAAGAATGGCAATGAGAGCCGGTTGAGTGAGAGTCTCTTGGTTGTTCGTCTGCCGCAGTAGACGAACGGATAGGCAAACATTATGACAGCAAAGCATCGTGTAGCCGGTCGCAAGCCAACTTTGACGGTGCTGTACAGCAAAACAAGAAAAGAAGACAGCGACGGACACGAGCACCCGTCTTCTGGGCTTGTGCTTATCAGTCATTCCTTGGCTGAGGAAGACAGCAACCAGTATCGGCTTTTTGATGCGAGCAGTTTATGCTGCTTAACTAAGCAACTCGGCAGAGCCAGACCCACGTCGACCTTCACTGCCACTGCCGCTACCGCTGCCATTCGTGGAGCCATCCTTTTCCGACGTGTTTCCGGAAGTGGTCGTGGTAGCGACGGTTTCTTCAGACCCATCTCCCGATGTTGACCGTCGTTGAATCTGTCTCGTAGAGAAAAACGAGAGGTCCGAGGCTGAGCTGTTGTTACCGCTGCTCCCGCTGCTGTTAGCTTCATGCAGGTAGGCAAGATTAGCCGTCGGTCGAAGATGCTGTCGATGACCGTGACCGTGGTCCGGTCGCCGCTTGATCGGACTTGTGTCCTGTACAGTGGGTGTGTGATAACCAGAGTGCATCATGCCATTCGGGAGCAGAGCAGTGGACGGTATCTGCGATGGGAGTACTGCGTCAGGTACTGCCTGACGAGCAGCCTTGATCGCGCTGTCCTTGGATTGACGACGCAAGGCCCGGATTTCATCCTTTAGCCGTCGATTGACGTTTTGGAGCTGATGCATCTCGAAGACCCAAGAGCTGCTGCGCTCGGTTGACAGTTCGGCAAAAACAGAGCCAAGCGCCGAGACACTAGTCTCCGTCACATCGACAGCGGGCTGGGGTCCTCCCTTTGGATAAGCCACGTTGGGTACCATCCAAGCACTTTCCGCCGAGGCTCGTTGGACGTGCACAAAGACGGTCTGAAGCGCTGGACCGCCCGCGGCCGAGGAAGGGTAGAATGATGAAAAGACTGGTGTTGTGTTGCTGACGCCTTCTCCCATTAGATGTGATACGCTCATCGCCTGGCTACTACGTAAAGCTTGAAGGAGCGATGGAGCTGCCTCGTAGTTGCTCACCTCGAGGACGTGCCGACCAAAGATGTCCTTTGAATCACACCCGAGCACTTCAGAGATAGAGCCCGTTGTACTCAGGAAAACACCTTCGATCGACAGCTTGGCCCAAAAGGATGGCTCGGAGCTTTCTGCACCGCGCCGAACATGTTCCCAAGCAAGGTTATACACGGGACGTGGGCGGCCGCTAGAAACGACAACTTTTCTCCCCTTGCCTTGCTCCAAATGCAGTTTGCCGGTGCTTTCGATCCAGCGATGACCATCTTCCTTATGTCGCATCCTCATGCTAAGGTTGACTCTGGGACCCGCTTGTCCCCCCCCACCTTTGGTGAGCGGATTGGCAACACCTTCCTTACGGATATTGCGAGAGGCGGCGGCAGCAATACTGGCGTTGCTAGTCGAGTCCTTTAACTCTCGAAAGACAGGTACAACATCGCTCGGGTGGCAAAATTCAGAGATCGATTTGCCAATCACCTCGTCCGCCGTGTAGCCTAAAATCCGCTCCACCGAAGGCGAAACGTAGAGGAACGTGCCCTTCAAGGAGAGCACGTAAATCAAATCGTGCGAATTCTCTAACAGCACGCGGGACCATTGTTTGATGTCCCCAGGCCCGTTGCCGTTCAGAAGATCCAGGATCTCGGCGGCGATAGCGACCTGCTTGCTCGTCTTCGCATCGGTCGCATTGTCCATCTCTTCGGAGGCGAGAATGCCGGAGCCTGGCTGCTCACCGCTTGGCCGATAGTTAACAATATAGGATCCATCAGCCTTGCGCTTTACAATTGAGGTAGGCTGCTCCACGAGATCCACCTGAAATCCAACCAGGAAATCAACCTGGCTCGGATCGATCCACGAGACGGGTACTACGGTCACCAGGTTGACGAAAGGCGTACCGTCTTTGCGGTAGTTGATGAGGCTGGCTTGACATTCGCGGTGCCCCACCAAGTGTTTCTGGAGGTGTTCGACAGCGCGACTATCAGTGTGTTGACGTTCAGCCCCGGCCTTGAGTGGCAAGCCGGGAACCTGCAAGAATCGGCAATTCTTCCCCAGGATTTCATGAGGAGAGTAACCCGTCAGGTTACAGAAAGTCTCGCTAGCATAAATCAGTGGTTGCTCGGGGTGCCGAGCGTCCGAAATAGTGAAGGCACATGATAGATCGATAGGGCCTAGCGAGATACGCTGATCGGGGCGCGTGATCGCGCGAGACAAGATGCCCAATACATCCACGCCGGAAGATGAGTACTTGTTGGTCGTAGGCACTTCGGCACCAGCTGCAGGATTGTACTGGCCTCTGAAAACGGGCGAAGGAGGCACATTAGAAACACCTGGACGTGTGTAGTCTGAAGACATGCGGTCCAGCGTTTTCCGAGACGGCAAGCTCGCGGAGGAGCTATACGAATCCGAAGCGTCAGCTGTAAAAGACATGCTGCGAACTCCTGCGTGTGACGAAGCAAACGAAGAGGCCTCGGTCGCGCCGGTGTCAGAGGTCATAGCACGCTTGATGCCACGACCTGGGACCTGTGCGGTGGTAGGTCCAATGGTAGCATGAGTTTGCTGCCGCCGCTGCTGCATTGTCTGTGCATGTTGAGTTGTCGCTGAGTGATTGCTGCTTTGCTTGGCCGCTTGTCGCGCGAGTCGGCGACGCTCTTGAAGGGTCAGGTGGGGTTTCGGTAACGCCCTCGCGGCGCCTTGTGATTGTGTTTGTTTGACAGTCGTGATTGTCGGGGCAGCGGTGGAGCTTCGGAAACCAGACATGGCAGGTGTAGAGTAGCGCGCAACGTTAGAGTCGAGCAGGTGGCTATGATGTGCGGCGATTTGACTTCGGTAAGATGCGGTAGTGTTGTGCGCCGCTAGACCGTCTGAAGAATTCCCTTGGGGTACGGGTATGGTTGTGGCAGCCGAGGAAACAATGGGCTCTAAATGGGATGCTGGCAGAGAGCCTTGAAGGCCATTGACAGCATAGTCAAGTCTAGAGTTGGTCGTATCTCTGCTGCAAAAAGGCAAGATCGATGTCTCGGGTGGGACCGAGGCCATCTGTGGCAGTAGAGTGGGAAGCGTAGCGGCGGCCCCCGCGCTCCATGTTGGGTCAAAATCCGCCGCTCCAACACCGGGTTGACTGCTAAGAACGTTGTTCAGTTGATCCATAAACATGGATGGGGCCAACAAATCGACGGTGCTGTCGGTAGGCATATTATTCACCCCGGTACTACCGTCCGTATCCTGTGCGCCGAAGGCCATCGGTAGAAAAGCATGCTCAGCATAGCTGTTGACACCAATGTTGTGCGGCGTGTCGTCAGTGCTGACGCTGTTGACTGAGATCAAACTGCTGGTGTAATCGTCCGCATGCGGAGAAGAGATGAACGCGTTGAAATCGAAAGAGTCGCCCATCTTCGAGTATATAGCTAGCTACGGAACGAGAGGCCGGGAAAATCTCTAGACGTAGGTTGAAGAAGCACTAGCGTAACGTAACGGACGCTGAATAATGTTGTGCTGGATTGGTCGATGCTGCGATGTGAGAGACTGGTCGAAATCAAGAACAAGCGTTTGACGGTCTTGAATCGGAAACTGTGAGGTGGTCCTTAGAAGCTGACAGAGCGATAACGGCTGTCGTAAATGCTTGCGAGGGTGAGCGTGAGTTGCTCAGATACGAATATCCAAGTGTTCTAAGCTCAGATACGAATATCCAAGTGTTCTAAGCTTTCAAAAGTGTCGTAGAGAGTAGCGGGATGGCAAAGACAAGGCTAAAACCGAAGCAGTACAGCCATGTGTACTGGACGATAGAGCAGAGCGTATTGTAGCGTAGTAGGCGTGGTTCAGTAAGACCTAAGCGTATGACTTCCGGAATTGATCTACACCAAAATGTGTTGTCGTTCGAAACGAGCCGTCGTTCGAAACGAACCGCGATAGAGAGGTGACGTCGAGGTTCGGGCAGGCATTGAGACAGCTGAAACAGCAAAGGACGAGCTATGTAGTTGTTTGCTAAGGTGAGAGAGATGGAACGGTGATGAGACTTTGTCGAATGGCTGAGCAAGCCAGAGTAAAATTGTGCCTAGCGATATCGGAGGCGAAGAGAACGAAGCTCAGGGTGAACGACTTAGCGTCTCCAGGATCTGTTGTGCATGTGATCTCAATCTTGTGACGATGGAGATGGTGAGCAGTGATGACCGGAACTGTATACGGTGGTGTGGAGTGAAGGTAGACCAGGCTTTGGCTCTGTGTATGGGGCGCTTGAAAAGAGCAGAGGCCAAGATTTTGTGAGTGGCACTTCTATACCGTTGCAATGGTGGGCGTCTGAGCAGTGTCTATCTGCTCGATCTTGCGCGATGTGGCAACCAAAATATGACGAGGACACTCGCGTTTCGCCCTGATCTTTCTTTGTTAGAATATTAATCCTGTTGCGGTCTCTTCGCCACACTAGCGTACCACAAAAATGTAAATTTGGAAATTGGATTCAGCGTGCGTTTGTATTGCCGCCTCTATAAGTCGTCTGTGCCGCTTGCAGCTCAGCGATCCCTTCTATGGGGATCGTAACGCAACGCATGTACCAACAACCTATCCATAACATGATGACCGTTTCTCTCGCACGAGCTAGCGTCCCAAAGATTCTTCACAACTGGTTCAATGACGTTGGTCTTCCCGAGCGTGTTGGCCTGTCACAAGGCCTATACAGTATCAAAAAAGATCCGGCATTCAATACTTCAGGCTATCATCCATTGTGGTCTAAGCTGGCTGGAGAAGGGGAATGAAGGATGAGCTTTTAGTGCGTCGACTTCAGTAAAGATGTAGCGATCACCGAAACTGACCACCCGCGAGCAAAGTGTCACAGACGTGCGGTATAAGTGCAGTAGCTAGTGCCAACTGCGTCAAACTGCAGCTGAACCGTAGGATCTTTGTGGCTCAACGACCGATCATATACCTGTAGGACCATTGGTTGCAGAACAATGTGTAAAAAGTCAGAGACAAGGCTTGCTGAGCTTTCGACATCATCGAAGCCATAGCAAGAGCGAGCAAACAGCATCTAGAGCGATCACTGCCAGTGCATGAGCGTTGTGGGTGTTGAAGATTTTGTTCGGGGAACAGACTAGTCGCGTGTCGAAGATGCACGTCGTGACGATCGAGACGTCCAGAAGCGAACGTGGTTTGCGAGCAAAGTTAACTCACCCGGTCCTCGCCTTACATCAAGTGAATCGTTGAAGTTTCTCCCGTTATGAACCCCTCTAGCTAAGCAAGCCTCCATTCTGACTCCCCCTCGCTTAGCTTGGCTTTCGCTTCTTATGCTATCACAGCGGTCTCTGCCTGTCGACTTGATAACCACGATTGCCAGAACTGTGAAGTAACGCTTCGATTAAAAATCTAACATGTAGATCCTATCGGCCGATTTGGGTTCAGAGTCCCGATATTGCTTCACTCCATGACGGAAAACTCACAACTCCGAGATCTGATGAGGAGCCACACGAGCCACAGCAAACAAGGCATGCAGACCGCTTGCTCGCTCTTGTTCTTCGCACCCGCCTCGGTTCCCTCCTGTTAACCCTGTCGTAGCGATCTCACCTCTACCGCCTGGATCAGTTTCGTCTGTCACAATTTGGCTTCCTCGACTCTTCGAAACGATACAAGTCTGTGTCTCTGCGGCGCTCAATACTGGAACCGACCGAAAAGCTAATTGCAGATATGGAGGACGATGATGACGCCTTCCTCTACGGTGACGAACCACCATCTATTGTGACCACAAAGCCAGCTGATTCCATAACACAGTCCCAAGCGCCCTACAATGCTTTCGGGCAGCAAGACATGATGGGTGAGGCTTCAGCGTCGAACGGTAGCAATCACGGCGAGGTCGGTGATGATGATGAGGGCGAACCAAGTGCTGATGAGGATGACGAGGAGGACAGCGACTCGGACATCGAGTTTATCATCGATGCCAGCAACCAATCTCAGCAACCCCCGCCTCGGCCCGGTTCTCAACGGCCAGGCATTCCCACTCTGCGTCCTGGCTCCAACCAGAACACTCCGCAGCGCCCCACGTCGGCCATCACTTCCGAGTATACGCCTCTATCGCGCTCTCAGCTGCTTTCCAACGCAAGCCCTGCACCTTTGGCCGCTGGTACAGCTGTTGCTGCCTATTCTGCCGCCGTAGGTGGAGCAGCGGGGGTAGTCGGAGTAGACCCGCCTCTCGCCAGGCTTGAAGCTGAAGCAGACGGCACTGGAGCCGAAGGTGGTCCTCCTCCTGTGCCCTCGACCGCTCCTCGGCTCAACCTATCCCCAGGTGCTGAGGATAGAGCCTATCCAAAAGCTGAAGACGAAGTTGAGGCGGAGGACACGCAGAACCAAGACATCTTTGATATTGTCATCGACTCTCTCCCAGAGAAACCATGGAGGCGGCATGGTGCCGACCTCACAGATTACTTCAACTATGGGTTCAACGAGGATTCGTGGAGCATTTGGAGAAGCAAGAAGGAGCGCATGAACGACAGCAAGCATGAAGCAGAGTCTCACGCCTTTGGCGACAGCGGGAGCGTTCCACATGCGATGCAGCAGATGATGGGCATGATGCCACCGCCCCAACAGATGCAAGCCATGCAAGCTATGATGGCGCAGCAAAGCGGCGGGCCTAGTGGCGGGATGGTGGGCATGCAAGGGATGCCTCCGGACCAAATGATGGCCATGATGGCCGGAATGGCCGGTATGTCGGGTATGCCGGGTATGCCCGGAATGGGCTCCATGGGTTCCATGGCAGGCCGAGGTATGAATCCGCTCATGATGTCCGGCATGTTCGGGGGCCAGAACGCCAGCGGCATGGGTGACTTTTCAGGAAACGATTTCAGTCAGCAGCAACAATCCCCTTACCAGCAGCAATTACATACGCCGATGCAGCACGAAAGAAGTCATTCAGAGGCGCCTACCGAGGCGGATCGCAAGCAAGAACATGACCGATCGAGCCCACCCCGGGCCGAAGGCGCCATGCTGACCGGAACCAACGCGATCAGCAGGGATCCATCGGTCAAGCAAGAGCAGGCGGACACTCACAACGGAACCACACCGTCCAAGGAGCCCAGTTTGACGCGACTCGCACTGCCTGCTAGCCTGCCGATGAAGCCGATGACTGAAGCAGACATGTCTGCTTTCTTTGGTGCGTCGGGGGTCGATGGTGCTCAAGTGGCTGCCGCCAAACTGGATCTGCCGGCCGCCAAATCTCCTATGCCAGCTGCGAAGAAGGCTGTGCCAAAAGGACCGTCGGCATCGACCTCATCACCGGCGGGAACACCGGCCTCGGCGCCGAGTGCTCCGCGAGGCACTTCCATTCGCGGGCGAGCTGCAGCGGCAGCGGCCACGTCAGGGCCGAAGGGACGCGCTGTCTCGCCGACGCTGCCGCCCAATGTTCCGTCCGGGCCGAAGAATCCGGGCAAGAGGTACAACGACCGGGACACGGGCGGTGGTGCGGCGGATGCGCTGGACTATGGAGCTCTTGGGGCGGGGGAGGACGATGGGGAGGATGGACGGGGGCGGGAGGGGGACGATCGGCGGGGATCGCGCGAGCCGTCGCAGCGGGGCAGTCGGGAAGGAAGCGGTTGGGACGGGGTGGCGCAGCGGGATGAGCGCGGGTCACGGCGGCCGGGCGAGCGGGGCGGGCGCTCGCGCAAGGCATCAGGCTACGACGCGGGCGAGCACGGCGTGGAGGAGGGCTGGGACGAGGAAGCGTCAAACTCAGCTCGGCGCGTGGCGTCGCGCTCGCGCCGCACCGACGAACGCGATGACGAAACCGCATCGCAATCCTCCGCCGGCGCTCGCCGCCGCCGCCCCCCCGCCGCCCCACGCGATCACCGACCCGACCGCGACCGCGAACCCCCCCGCTCGGACCGCGACAGAGAGCGTGAGCGCGAGAAGGAGCGCGAACGCGAAGCCCGCAATCACGCCCGCTCCGAACGCAGATCCGGCCGCGACCTCGACGACCCCCTACCCCCCAACCCCCCAGCCGGCAAGAGCAGAAAGCGCGCCGCCCCCGAACACCGCGACGACGACGACGTGCAACGCCCCCCCAAATCCTCTTCGAGCCGCCGAGCAGGCCGAAGGAAGCGCTAAGCCCTTTCGCGTTGACGCATTCAACGTATCGTACCTCTCCCTCGATCGCTGTAGACTCATCACGTCTAGAAATACCACAAACTCGGCACGCGACTCATGCTGTCCACTCTAGCAGAGCAGATGAGGATGGTAGTTATCTGGTTTGCGGCGTGCTTAGTATGAAGGCGAAGCGCGCATCGCCATAGAAGATCGTCTTCTTATCGTCCTCGGTGGAGACGCCGACTCTGACCTTGATCTCGAAGAGGGACGAGGGCCAGTATGCCGCGATGCGGGAGATCTGGACCGCGACGCCGCTGCCGACGGTTTCCCCCACGTCCTGATACGCCCCTGGTCTCGTCGTGCGTCTGTGTTGTAGTCGTCAGCGTCATTCTGTGGCCCGCCTGCCCTTGTTCTGGCGCGGGACGTCCGGTCCGCACGGTAAGCGGGCTCGAGGTCGACCGCACTGTTTCTACTTTCACCTTTTGTGCCCCAGCCTCTTTGCCTGATCATGCGCGATGCACCTCTTCTGTCGTCTTCGCGGCGCCACGAGTCTGCATCGCCGCTTCTGCGGTCGTCCGAAGCGGTCTCTGCGTCTCGGCCCCATCTGCCCCTGCGCCCGGCTCGCTCGGATTGTACTGGCTGATACGGCTCTTCTGCGGGTAGATCGGCGGGAGGAACGCATGTCGTGATCGTGATGAGGCAGCCATCGATCTGGCCATTGCCCATGTAGAGGGCCGCTTTCGCGGCCTCCTCGACGGAGGCGAACAGCACGTAGCCGCTCCCCGGGGCCGCAGCTGCGCGCCGACGAGCGGGGATATAGGCTCGAACGACGTTGCCATACCAGCCGAAGATGTGCCTCAGATGCGACTCCCTGACATTGCTGGTGAGATGGTCCACACGCACCGCGGTTTTCGATCCTGCGCCGTCCATTCTGGGGCTCCTGCGTAGTTCGGGATGACGGGTCCGCGGCCCCTCCGTGATAGGAGAAGGCGAACGCGAGTCGGACAGATACGATGGCGTTCTGGATCTCGATCTTGATCCCCTCGAGTCGACGGACATGGACCGGCGTGAGCTCTTCTCAGAGACCGTCTTCGAGGACACCCTCGAACTGGATTCCGCGGCCGAGGTGGGTAGCGGTACAAACGCTGGCGGCTGCGCCGAGCTTGCTCCTGCATTAAGTTCCGCTCCCACGCTTGCAGTGGAAGCCAACCAACCCCTGGAAGCGTCGGAAGCGCCAGGTTGCTCCATGGCTGCGCTGCGGTGCGGTGATGGCCGAGAAGATGAAGTCCAAGCCCCAAAGTTGGCCGGCTCTGAAGCGTAAATCGCCATCAGAATAATCACAATTGAAGTGAAGTCCCTCACGTCTATTCCTACATCCGCCGCCCAACACCCACGGTGACTGTGACTGTCTTTGTAGCTCAGACATCATGGTGGATCTTGTAAGGTCACACTCCCATGAACAAGCTCATGCTTCTACACAACACATTC
This sequence comes from Tranzscheliella williamsii, assembly GCA_023212725.1. Lineage (NCBI taxonomy): Eukaryota > Fungi > Basidiomycota > Ustilaginomycetes > Ustilaginales > Ustilaginaceae > Tranzscheliella > Tranzscheliella williamsii. The sequence goes on from JALBYF010000033.1 coordinate 194,684, forward strand.
AGATTTCTACGTTTGACTCTCATCAAGCGAGGTTCGATTCTGGCCTTCGAGCATCGGCAAGCGGAGAACCCGACAGGGCATGGTGACAAATGGATGAGACAAGCAGAGGCCTCGTGAAAGGGCAGGCGAACGGCTATGTGTGTTTTAGAGAGCTTTCAGGACGTTGTCAGCGGAAGTGACCGAGACATCGGGAGCGTTGTCCTCGACGAAGGCCTTGCGGACAACACCACCCTCGACGACGAATGCATATCGCTTCGATCGGTGGCCACCGAGCAGACCTGTAGCGTCGAAGCTCTGACCGATAGCTTTAGTGAAGGCTCCCGTGTCATCGGAGAGGAAGTGGACATTGGGGGCAGACGCACCACCCAGCTTCTCCTTCCAGGCTTTGACGGTGAATTGGTCATTGACAGCAACCACGTAGATGTTCTCCACACCTTTGGCCTGGAATGCCTGTGCCTGTTGGATGTAGCCGGGTACTTGCGAGGAGCAGGGGGGAGTAAACGCTCCAGGCACACCGACGATGATTGACTTGGCGGTCAAGCTATCCAGAGAAACATCGGCGTGTTCGGGGTTGTTCTCTTTCAGCTTGATCCCCGTGTCGAGCTTAGCGCCTTCCTTGACGTCGCCCTTGACGGCAGCCTTGATCTTGTCGGTGAAGGTAGACATGATGCGAAGTGAATTGCGAGAGAGGACTTCGTTGCGCCGAAGCAGACGGGGTCAACGAGCACAGGAGCGTGCATTTATATAGTTGACCGAAAGTATGCCAGGCGGGCACAGCTAGTAAGCGTGCACTGGCCAGGCTAATATGTCCTGCCCTGACTGTAATCACATCGAGCGCACATGGCGCAGCGACGGCTTGCTGACCGCAGCTATCATGCGGACATCGAATCTGAGTCGCTCGCTCGCGCACAGAATATATGACTAGTATACCTTCCATTCCCTCCCACACCAGCCCGACAGCTAGAGGGCGTGCTCGCGGCCCTGCTTGGCCACAACTCGATGGTAAAAGATTGCTGTTGCAATGCGCACTGACATGAGCGGGCAAAAAGAACGGCAGACACCTTCCCATCGTCAAAAGTTGCCTTCTGCGCCGCAAGCGAGACGCCGAACCAGACACACAGGTAATCCAGGTTGTATCAATGAAGTCTGTGTTTGATACAAAACTGGGACTCCTGTGCGTCTGGCTAGATCTCTGGCTTGAGGCGCAGAACAGGCCTTCCACGATGTGATTGACATCAAAGGCTAACGCAACGGCTTAGCGCGTGTGCTCTTCCAGTCATGCTCACAAGCACATTGATGATGTTGCTGCTGTAACTGCTTTAGCATTCCATGAGTTTTCTTGCATCAGATGGGGAAGCGTTGCTAGTAATCATACTATGCCGCCCGAGCCCGACTCGCTGCAGCAGACGTAAGCATAGGGTGGGTCGGAAGCATGTAGATCTCGAATCTAACACTGCAATCCTGCTCACAGCTATACGCGGAACGTAACGATGCACAGGCCCACGAGCGTTCTCGTCTGGCACCACCATCACGATAGGCTAACCGCCAACACAAAGATGCCAAAGAGGCTCAGGGTGGGTGTCGTTGGGGCAGGGGAAGTGACGCAAGTCGTCCACCTGCCGACATTGAAGTTCCTGTCGGATAAGTACATTGTTACGGCCATCTGTGATGTGTCGCGCGAAGCCGCCGAATATGTTGCTGCGAAGTGGAGCGTACCGCAGAGCTATACCTCTAGTTCGGACATGGTGCAACAGCAAGAGCTGGATGTGGTGTTGATCGCCAACAGCGACGAGTATCACGCTTCGTGCGCAGTGGAGGCAGCCAACGCAGGAAAGCACGTCTTCATCGAGAAGCCTATGGCGCTGACTCGAGCGCAAGCCAAGGAGATCCAAGACGCTGCTAGCAGGAACAGCGTCAAAATCTTTGTCGGCTACATGCGCAGATACGCCCCGGCCTTTTCGCAATTCATACGCTTACTGGCCGAGTCCGGCCCAATTCGACATGCGATCGTAAAGGACATTGTCGGGCCCAACTCCTTCTTTGTGTCGCAGTCGGGCACTGCTTCGAAGAAGTTTGTCCAAGACATCCCAGAAGCGGCTATCCAGGACAAATCCGAACGCGCCGACGCCCTGCTGCTGGAAGCTCTGGGAGAAGAAAAAGCATCCAATCCGAGATTGGCATCGGTCTATCGCCTGCTAGGCTCGCTGGGCAGCCACGACCTGAGTTTCATGAGGGAAGCTCTGGGAGGGAAACCGGACCGATGTTCTTCCGCCTTTGCCAGCCGTGACGGAATGTTCATTTCGGCGTCCTTCGTCTACACCAACAAAGGTGCCAAAGGCAATGACGATTATAACGTGCTATATACGACAGGCATCCACAACGTCGGCGTATTCGAGTCGTTCCTGGAAGTGTTTACCGATGACCGGATTCTTCGCATGGATATCGACACCCCGTATGTCAAGGGACTGCCAATCAACGTCACGGTAAAGGAGAATGATGAGCAAGGTCACTATTCCGAGAGGATCATTCGGCCTACCTACCAAGATGCTTATACAACTGAATTTCTTGATCTGTACGAAGCGCTGACGTCTGGCAAGGACCTCAAGACCACACCACAGGATGCTGCCGAAGATTTGGATATTTTTGAGATGATCATGTCACATCTCACATGAAACAGTTGGTGATCATGACACTGATCTTGCACATGCATTACACTTTTTCACGCGTTCAACGACAAGCTAGTCGTTCCCAGTCTATGCTGTGCTTGTGCTTGTGCAGTCCCATGTGATTGACGTTGGCAAGGCGTGTGGGTCAGAGACGACTACACACGACTATCAGAACGCATGCTACCTTTGGCCTAAGGCCTGCGTAGATCAGAGGAGGGTCTAACAAGCTACGCACTGGGCCGCTTCGTGGGTTTCGTGTACATCGGGCGAGTGTGAGTGACCGATCTGATCTACGCCGGTTGCATCACTGCCGTTGGTCGCTATAGTGTGTTTCATACGTCTACAACGTTCTGCACTAACCTGTTGCAGACGAGTAACAAGAGGCCACCGAAGCAGCAAGATACAGTATGGCCTGAGGTTAGGCGTTCTCTTGCCGACCTAACCCACGACCAACGTGACCTGGCGGTTTTCAATTGGCGGAAATGGTGAACACCCTACAGCTTTCGGCGCATCCGCTACTCTTGTGACTAGTGTAGCTTGCATTTCACGTTCACGCCTCGTTCAGGCAAAATACTGTATATACTCTACGCCCCGCCCAATCCTAACTTTGACTCGCAGGCCATCGCTTCTATTGTAGGCATCGCTTGCTTCCTCCTTCATGCATGTGCATGCGATTCGGCTATTGCCCCCCATCTTGGCTTTGTAGGGCTCTTTGACTGGGGTAATCTTCCTTGCAGCCCGTCGGCTGCTTCGGCAAATCCGCAAGCAAGAGCCATCGCTGAATGTTATATTCTATCCGACAACATCGCACTTGGCACTCGGTGCTTGACACTTCGCGCTTCCTCTCGCACGAACCGAGCTAGCCAGTCACAAGTCAACCAACTTGCCAATACCCACGTATCGGCGTGATCCCGTATCGGTGTGATTGCAGGACATCCAGGCCGCTCGTTGCTATCCTCTCCATCACCCTTTTTCACATCCACACTCACGAGCCATATCCAGCCCTTTCCAGATCGCTTTACATGGCTCGCAGTCTACCCTTGAACTGCATAGCAAGCCTACTCTTGCAGCGCGACGACTTCTTACCTCGCGCCGGCCCATCGTATTCCTAGGCTGCATTGCGATCTCCTCCTATCTTAGGCTCGCCTTACAACTCGCGTACGTCGCCAGCGCGACAGGTACCTCTTTCTTACGATGCAGGCGCTTTGAGTCTCATTCGAACCCGGCAGACAAGTCCGCGTGCGGATCGGCGTGTGCACATCGGTTGCTTCCATTTCCTTCGTGTTTCGCACACCCGGAGGCCGAGCACACTGCGTCTTCAACATGGAAAACCTGTCACCTCTCGCTGCGCCGGCCACGTCGTCCACCCTTCGTCCCTCAAGAGGCTCCCAGGGTCTGTGGACTGCATGGACATCAACATGGACTTCCAGCTGCCTACTCGCCTTTTGCGTATTTGCAGCTCTCTACCTTTGCTCTCTGACTCTGCAAGCCATGGTCGCCGACGGCTCGTCCAAGCAGACCAAGCCTCTCTGGAAACTCTCCGAACTGCTCTCCGACAATGCTTACGTTGACGAGCTGGAAGCTGTGCTAGATAGCGACGAGTATGAGGAAGAGCAGGATGGGAGCAAGTCGCACAAATTCACCGCAGGTGTCAAGGAGAAGCAAGTCTACCGTCGTCTGGTCGGCAGGCACGAACATACCCTCGTCAAGAAATCCAGTATCGTACGCATCATCTCATCGGATCCTACAAGCAACCTGTGCGAGAATCCGATGCAAATCGAGCTCGACCCCTCAGCTCGTCGCTCTTTCTGGCCTGGTCAGCCACCCGTCGTACTACCCGCCAACAATGACATCGCCCACATCACCAAGAAGCCCAACGGTAGTATATCGACTTCTCCCGTACCGAACAGACGGCGGAAAGAAAGCGGCCGCTTGCTGGCAACGGGAGGACGGAGTCTCTCTGCCAGTCCTAGTCCAAACCGGTCCTCTGCGCCCTCGCGATCCAGATCCTTGGAAGTCAAGGCGACAGCTAGAACAGCGCTACCAACAACACATAAGGACCAAGGTCATGGCACAACAGCTCCGCATAGACCCTTTACAGTGACCCGTTCTTGTGCAGATGAGGCCGCGGAAGACGTTTGGGCCGATGATGTACCTGGGCCGTCGCTAGATGATGGAAACCGGAACGCCTCAACCCCTAGTCCCAGCATGACGTCCGAAGCGTCCTTCGTGTCTGCATCATCTGGTCGCTCCGTCGTTGCCAAAGGTAGGCTCAATGAAGTGGTCACATCCGCTACTTCTTCTCCAGCATCAAGCACAATCTCACTGCACAAAGCTCCGCCCATCCTCAGGTATCAGCCACAAAGCTTCAGAACTGGCTCTTTGAGAGAAGTCGATATCTCTTTCAGCACAAGGCAGCGCAAAAGTTCGCTTCCGACTGCCCCTTCACTGGCGTACAACCACCACTCACCTCAGCCCCCAAGTGCCTTCGCTTCCCCCTATTCTACCTCACCCCCTAATGATGTGTCCGCAACCCCGCTTGACCCAACTTCTAATCCTGGAAGCCACAATGCGCTTGTCTTATCCGGTTCTCCTCGCGAGCGCTCGGTAAAACTCATCGAGCCAAACTGGCACCCCCATGTCGAAACTCATACTCGAGCTCGCGAGCGCTTCGAAGCGGCCTCCCGGTTTGCTTCTCTCAAACAATCCCATTGCGCCGAAGCTGATCAAGCCGATCCTCTGGACGGATCGTGTGCCACGGAAGCCCCTCTCATGCGCCGAGAGAATCACGGAGACAACTTGCCGATTTTGAACGGCGACACAAGCAACGACGAATCCTTTTGGTTCGAAAGGTTCACGCAAAGCACAGCAGCTGCAGGACGGGACTGGGATTGGCGGAAACGACGGGCTAGGCTTCAACGGGCCGCCTCTCTTGGGTCAGCCCTAAACCGAAGCGGGCTGGGTCTACCACAGGAGCTTGCCACAAATCCCAGCATCGCCAAACAGGATGATGATACTACGAAGGAAGCTGTCGTTCCTTCGTTACAGAAGACAGCCCCACCCCGCCGAGTCATGCCGGCAGCGCCGATGATCATCTTTTCAGAGCAGGAGTTGAGATCCACCCAGAGCCTAAAGGTGGACACTGAGAGCGGGCGCAATAGTGCTCGCACCGAAGCAAACGGATCGCCAAAGAGTCCCACGCCGAGCGGCACCGGCACTCCTCTTGGTGGTATCTTCAACGCTGCTGTTCCCTCAGCATTGGTAATCGGAAAAGACATGCTAGCGCGAAGAGGCAGCCAAGACGACAGCATGGGGCGACATAGCGCTTTGCAGCCTCTGGCTGGATTTGGTGCGCTAAGTGGCGCGATGGAAGCCGCAGCTACGAGGCGTCCCTCTATGCCGACCACGGAAACCTCGAGCTTGTCGCTCCAGAAGGGTGTCAGTCGCATTATGCGTCGAAGGCAGTCCTCCTCTTTAGGGCCTCCTCCCACTTCTGAGCTTCCGAGTGTTCCAGTGGACACGGTTGCTGGCGCTGCCAACGGACTGGGTAAGCCGCTGATTTCGCCCAAGCGGGAAGCAGTGAGCCTGCCAGCAACCAGAGAAGCTGATATGAACGCAGAGGCTCTCGGCTCAGCCATGACGCCGTCATCTAACTTAAGTGTTCCCGGCAGAATGAGCAGCCTCGGCGCAACCACACGAAAGGTCAGCCTGCAGAGCTTGCGTGGAGGTTTCAGGAGAACTTCCGCATCACATGACATCATGCAGGACGCCGCGGATATCGAGCTCATCGGGGCCCCGAACATCCAAGATGAGCGAATGTTGAAGGACGAGGAAGACGTAAGGGGAGTGCACAACCTGATTAGGGAAGACGAAGCGTCCTCAGATGAGCCGCACAGTAGTGCTGATGCCTATAACAAGTTGGCCTTTTTGACAGAAGATCCCGCGTCTACCACCCTGAAAGGGTACAGGAGACAGTCACAGCCGACCTGGTCGCCAGAACCAACGAAATCCTCATCCTCATTTACCACTCACGAGCGCAGTGGGTTGCCTACCTCGTCCCTCCTCGGTGGCTCGAAATTGAGCAAATCTGAGTCCGCGCCGGCCGGCAGCCACACCAAAATCAAGTTGGACATTCGGGAAGCAACGTGGAAGCCGCTTGGAACAGGAGCGCCTGGAGAAACAGACCAGGACTCGACATCGCAAGGCTCCACTGGTTCTTGCGACACTCTGCGTCGGCGGCTGCGCTCTCGAACCGACTCGAAAGACGGCAGTAGCTATACCCTTACCTCACCAGTTAGCGCGACAGATCTTGCGGCCGCTCAGCAAGATGAGCTGGATGTGATTACCGACGTTCCAGCGTCAGCGTCACCACCGGTGGCCAAGGTCCGGGTGCGAACGGGTTCTCGCTCGAGCATCATGCGATCGGCGAGCAGTGCACGTAGCGAGATAAGCCATTCGGCGAAGCGGCGAGATTCGCTGCGGCCGTCGGGAGGGCTTCCGGTAGGGTTGAGCGGGTCGAGCTCGCTGTCTTCCATCGCGGGCGGCAGCGGCTCGCGTGAAAACTTGAGGCGGCATGTCTCTCCCAGCGGTTCGCTGAGGAAGCTGAAGCACGCCCATGCCGAGCGAGAACGGGAGACTGCACCCGACCCGAAGCTGCAGCCGGAGCCGGCCCCGAGGCAGATGGCGAACCGCGCGCGGTCGGCCAGCCTGAGCAGCAATGCCTCCAGCCTCGCCTCCGGCAGCCTCAGAAGCAGTCGAACCAACAGCATCCGCGAAGGGCACTCGCCGTCGAGTATTGCTGTCAGGGGCGGTCTGACGATGACCTTCTCGACCCCGGGCAGTCCTAGCACGCCGGATGACAACCCAAACGACCCCTTCTCGATGTCTTCGCTGCAGCGCAAGCACGCGACCGCGGCCGCCGTGTCTACCCGATCGTAGGCCTATTTACCCCGATATACCTGTCGCTGCTGAGTTGCATTAGCGCTTGGCGCCCAACCATCATTTGCAGAATACCATCGCGGCTACATTGCTCGCAGTTTGTGCCACTGAAAACCCCGGCTATGCCGTGCCATCCTTTCCTTTATACCGAAGTCGCCTGGATGCCGTGAGCGGGTGTCCTGTCTGTGCCATATAGTCGTCCCAAAAAGAAGACTTCGGAGAGGTTGTTAGATTGTGTATCTGTAGCTCGCCGGGAATCGGAATCGGCTTGAAAGAAGGTTGGTTCTTCTCGACAGCTGCAGGCAACAAAGGCGTGCAACAGTTCGAGCTATGGTGTTGCTCAGCTCTCCAGAGACTACTTGTTGCATCTGAAGGGGAGTCATGTTTCGATCACTAGGGTACACGGCCAGCGCGGTGGCGGAAGCCAGCAGCAGAGCTAGCTTGGGAGCTGTCATGCCGGCAACGCGGGTGGCTCTGCGCTCGCTGGCCTCGTCGGCTCGATCGGGGTGTCCAGTGCCGCCATCACCTCCATCCACGCCGGGAAGCGGATCTACGCCTTCGTCGTCGAGCGCGCCGACAGATGGTGCAGCAGGGGGCCAGAAGGGGGAGGAAGGGGGCGCGGTGCCCGCGAGCGGGGAGGCGCTGGTGCGGGAGAGCGGGGCGTCGCCGGAGCAGCTGAACACGCAGCCGCTGCCGTATTTGTCGTTTGCGCTGGGGGTGGCTACGGCGCCGACGGCGGCGGCGGCGACGTGGGCGGAGCGGCGGGAGCGGCTGGTGTCGACGGACCACCGGATGGCGTCGCGCAAGGCGATCGTGAAGGAGGCGACGCGCGGCTACTTCCACGACTTCCACGCGATCCGCTCGCACGGCGGCAAGACGTGGCGCGCGCCCGCAACGCTCATCAAGGACGAGCGCGCGCTCTACTTCCCCCGCCTCGAGGGCACCCGCCTCAGCGACAAGGCCAAGCGCACCACCGTCGACCTCTTCCGCAACAAGGTCAGCGTCGTCGCCCTGCTCAGCAGCAAGATCAGCGAGGTACGTATCCGCCCGCCCCCCGCCCCGCACCGCTCTCTGCTGACCACCCCTCGCGCCCACAGGAACACACCCGCAGCTTCTATGCAGACACGCTTGAGCGCTACGCCAGCCACCCCGCCTTCCAGCTTGTCCAGGTACGTCCCCCCGGCCCCCCACCCCCCCGCCCCCCGCTGCGCGTGTGCTGACCGTCCCACCCCAACAGATCAACCTGCAGTCGAACCCGCTTAAGTCGTATCTGGTGAGCCTGTTCGTGAGCAGCCTCAAGGCGCAGATCCCGCCAGAGCTGCACGCGACGTATCTGCTCAGCACGCAGAATCTCGAGCTCGAGAAGGACGCGCTCGGCCTGCACAACAAGCACGTCGGCTACACGTATCTCGTCGACACGCGCGGGCGGATTCGCTGGGCGGGCGGTGCATTTGCCGAGCCCGCCGAGCGAGCCGCACTGCGCGCCTGCACCGGGGTCCTCCTCGACCGGAGCGCCGCGGCCGCCAAGCGCACGTAAGCGCCCCCGCCCCGCCCTCTGTACATCACGCACGTTCATCACAGCCACACCGCTGGTGCCACCATCCGTTGCACGCGCGGTGGCTCGTCCGCCACGGTCTGTGTTACGGTGCATGCGGCGCGGGTATCTCTAGCAGATGATGCACTCCTCCTTCTTCGGCCGCTGCGGCGCAAAGCCCATCTCGGCGAACGTGGCGTAGGTGGGCGCCTTCTTGGCGTCGGGGGCGGCAGAGGCGGAAGTGGCGGTGCTGGGGTGGGATGCGGACGAGGTGGTGGACCCGCCCGCCGGGGTGGAGTAGGCCGAGGGGGCCGTGCCGGAGGAGGGCGCGCTGGGCGGCGCTGCGTGGGCGGCACTGGGACGGCGATCCGCGGGCGCAGGGTCCGGCGCATCGTTCAGCGTGTACCCCGTCCCGTGCCGCCCGTGGCTGGACGGGAGCGCGCCCAACCCAACACTCGGCGCCCGCGGCCCACCCTGGCGCCCACCCGCCGCAGGCTTGGCCGCGACCGACGCCAGCGGCACCGCCACACCCTCGCCGCCAAATCCGCCGTAGTTGGGCCTCCGCCGGCCCGCCGCCGTCTCCTCCACCATCTTCATCGTCTTCCGCCGGCTGACCTCAAGCCCGCTCCGCTTCGCCGGCTCAGCCCGGCCATCCCTATTGGGGACCGAGAGCTGGCTAGACGTCGCCGACGGCCCCGCACCGCCGCGCCCAGAAGGGGCCCCGGCAGCGGACGGACCATCGCCTACATGCTCGGCAAAGGGGGAGATGGGACTGCGTCCGGCGCGGTCCGATAGCATCTTGGCCTGGGTCCGTTTTCGAACCAGCTTGGCATCCATCACGGCATCGTGCTCGTTGCGCGACATACCAGGCGCAGAAGGCGCCTGCAGAGCCTGTAGCCTCTCTTTGGCATCCGCGTTGTCCTTGGCCGCCGCCTTGTTATACCACTTTTTGGCTAGGTCGACATCCCTCTCCGTACCGACGCCCACCTCGTGGTAGTAGCCCATTGCGAATTCGGCCGAGGCGAGCCCCTTCCGGGCGGCTTTGTCAGCAAAAGTGTAGGCGAGGCCTTCGTTTTTCTCGAAGAAGCCTTCAGCGCCGCAGAGGAACCATTTGGAAAGCGCCATGTCTGCCTCTACTTCGCCTCCTTGCGACGCAAGGCTGTAGTACTGAACACTGAGCAGCGGGTCGAAGGCGCATTCGAGCTGTGCATACTCACACAGCCAGCCGCATTTGTATTGGGCTGGCGCAAAGTTGAGATAGGCGGCACGTTCGATGCGACGTCTTGCTTCGAGCTCGACCGAGATCCCTGCCGTTGGTTGCAAGAGGTTCCTGGCGATGTCAACGCGTGAGAATTCGCCGGCTAGAAGCATTCCGTAGATGTAGGCAGGCTGGGGGGTATCGAGGTCCGCCTTGTCCGCCGCGTCTCGAAGCATGGCGAGCGCTTTCGGGTGATTGACCTGTAGGCCGAGCTGTCCAAGCAGATTGGCCATGCCGAGGCGGTAGATACTGCCTACGTCGCCCATCGTAACGCCGCGTTCGTACGCATCCTTGGCTCGAGCCAGGTCATCAAGCACTTCATAGTCGCGGCCGATACGGAACCAGCTCGCGGCCCAGCCCATCCGAGCGGAAAGCTCAAAGTCGTTGAACGCGTCTTTGAGGCTCTTAGCGAGATAGGTAGGAAAGGCACCCGAGGCTCGCAGATCAGCGCGGAGATAGAGCGCCTGTGGATCCGGACGTGGCGAGGAAGCATTGCGAGTGATAGCCGAAATGGCTTCGTCGGTCCACCTGACAAGCTTTGGGTCGCTGATCCTGCTGCCATCACTGACATTGCGTTCAACATACTTGAGAACTTGTTTAGCCCAGCTGACGCGCTGCTTTTCGTCGTGTGCCCGTTGCCTCTCAACTTCTAAGGACGCCATGTCCGGCAGTGGAGCAGATAGACTCGGCGGAGCAGGGGAAGAGACGCGAGGTGGGTCTGACCGGTACCGAGACTGGTCGCGTGCATGATAGGCATCGTTTGTGCTGGCGCGCCTGGCGCCAGCGGCCGTTGAGGGATGGGCAGCGTCAATAGAAAGGGCTCCAAGACCAGAAGACAATGTGCGTGTATAGTCGGCGGAGGCAGCTAGATTCCGTCTGCTTGTGTGAGCCGATCGAGATGGCTGCTGCGATGACGCGGCTATGGACGAGCCTATGTTGGGCTGAGGCATGAGGTATCCCGGCTGTGGGCTGGGAGGGGAGCGGATGGGTGCGCCACCAGTAAAACCGCCCACAAAGTGTGTAGGGGCTGTGTTGGACGCAGCCGACGGACGCGGAGGAGGCTGTGGCGGCGGCGGCGAATGCGAAGAGTGAATTATCTGTCCAGGTCTGAAACCTGACGGCGGCGGTCGCGAGGGAGAGGAAGAGTAGAAGGCGGAGTGTTGTCTTCTACGTTCTCGTTCCAGAGCGCCGGGGGGCAGAGGGGGTACCGGAGGCGGTGTTGGCTGATTTGACACAGACGGATGCGGCTGCGAGGCGGTAACACGACTGCTGCCTGCGATGGGCGGATAAGAAGAGTCGGTCCCGAAGCCCGAAGGCATCGACGGCATGTGGGCCGTATTCTGCGACATGGGGACCAACGGCCAAAACAGGTAGGCTCGGTCGCTGAACTGGCTGCAAGCAACCCGTCGTGACTTCTCAGGCGGAAAGAAGCGGTCTGTGTGATAGCGTGGCCGAACAATTGCGGTGTAGAACGGGGAGCTCCGTACGAGGGTATAGATGAGGATGGTGGTGATGGAGCAAGCACGCTGTGGGATGCGGGCGTGCTAGCTGA